>CAHIKZ030005620.1:940000-1000000 GCA_903632075.3 Acanthosepion pharaonis | reverse complement strand
CATGTTTTGTTATCTTTCTAGAATAATGTCCTTATTTGCGAAATTTCAATTCTTGAAATGCTACATCTAATAGTTTTCTTGCTCTAGAGAAAGCAAGATATATCTTAGTGACTACAGACAATTAAATTGAGATAGATCCCAACATACCAAAATAATTGATCAAACAGCTTTCTGCGAACGATTACCCTATGGATCAGTCAAGATGGTTACCCCATCACTATAATCTTAACCTCTTCAAATCAAGTTTCAACAGTTACCTCCTCTACTATCCATCTAAATTATCTTTTAACGTAACCCTCTATCTTAAGTGGCTCACGGGCCTTATACACGGTGAACCGTACTGTAAAAATATAATTAAGTGATTGTCTTCTATCAACTTGATCTTCAAATAGGCTTTGTCTTCGCCGTCTTTGTTGCTATTTTGCTAATCTTTCTCTTCCAAGTGATATTTTCATTTCACTGCTATGTTAAACACATAAAGTTTTTAACATGATACAATATTGAGCCAAAAAGGTTTTGCATAAGACTAGGAGGAATCAATGAATATCAGATACCATTTAACGTCTAAAATATAAAGGGGCTGTCTAAAAATAAAAAGGGGAGGACTAAAAATATAAAGGGGAGGTCTAAAAATATAAAGGGGTGGTCTAAAAATATAAAGGGGAGGTCTAAAAGATAAAGGGGCTGTCTAAAATATAAAGGGGCTGTCTAAAAATATAAAGAGGCGGTCTAAAAATATAAAGGGGAAGTCTAAAAATATAAAGGGGCTGTCTAAAAATAAAAAGGGGAGGTCTAAAAATATAAAGGGGAGGTCTAAAATATAATGGGGCGGTCTAAAAATATAAAGAAGAGGTCTAAAATATAAAGGGGCTGTCTAAAAATATAAAGGGGAGGTCTAAAAAAATAAAGGGGCTGTCTAAAAATAAAAAGGGGAGGTCTAAAAATATAAAGGGGCTGTCTAAAAATATAAAATGGACGTCTAAAAATATAAAGGGGAGGTCTAAAAAAATAAAGGGGTGTCTAAAAATAAAAAGGGGAGGTCTAAAAATATAAAGGGCTGTCTAAAAATATAAAATGGACGTCTAAAAATATAAAGGGGCGATCTAAAAATATAAAATGGATGTCTAAAAACATAAAGGGGACGGATAAATGAAACGGTTCTCTGCTCTCTATTTTAGTAGTAATTTTTATTACCACTTTATCAATACATTGATTCAGGATTTTGTTTCATTGCATTTCACTATTAAAACTTTCTTACAATTACCATCAGTTATACCCGCACTGGCACACTCGTTGTAATATAATCAAGTAATGAAAAAGGCAACACTATTATTTTTCAATTCTTAAAAAAAGGAGATATATTTAACATCTAAAAGTACCAATCCAAACACATAATTAGATAAAATGTTTGGGAAAATTTGACACTCATCAGAAATATTGAAATAAGAGTGACAGAGAAAAGCAACGAATAACTTACCTAAGTTTGCGTAAATAGTCAGCGGAAGACGAATTAAGAGAAATATCAAAAAATGAAAACCTTTTCAAGAGCAACAAAAGACAGAAGGTTGTAGCGAGCCATGATCGCCTATATTCTTAGGAAACACTGTACATAACGGAAGAAGATAACTAATTTCTTCCGTTAAAATCAATTCAGAAGTGAATACTATGAGTAGAGCCGCATTAAAACCCTTAGAGGCCCTAAGCACTTAAAAGATTTTGGGCCCCAATACGCCTATGTAATCTAGCATGAAATCTTGGTAAGTAGTGAAAATAAATAAAAATTACCAACCGAGAATGTGCATCGTGGAAACGCTAGCTGTAAATAAATGTAGACAGAGCCGAAGGTACATACGACCATCCAGAGAGGCAGAACATCAGTTCCACCCCAGACCAACATCATCAAGAAAGAAACAACCACTGCTGCGCAGCCACTGTCAAATGGGCCACGACCATATTCTAACAGAACTGTCACCAGAAGTGGTCGTATGATGAAAAAACCAGCGTGTTACAGAATCTCTTAAAAATATGACTAGAAGAATGCCAAACGAACACGAAGGTAGACTACATCTGTTCACAAAATTAAATTCGATTAAGTTAATTAGTAATACTAAATTATTCAAGTGCGATGTGTTGTATTGAGTAAAAAAAATCCTTTTTATCTCCCTTAGCTAATTCCCATGATCTTGTCCGATGAGTGAAAAAAATGGACGAAGGACTCTTAGCGTCATTGAAAAAAAGATTGGAATCAATTATCAAGTGGACATTTTAATCAGGTCTGACGATTGCATTTAGCATGAAATAGATTGTCGCAAATATATTATCTTACATTCGTTTACAATGGCACAATATGAAATAGGATATTTTTAATCGAATTCCCCCGAAGCATGACATTAAAGACAAGGGATTATAAGTGAATAGTGCGAGAAAAAAACGGTAATATATAGCAAACTTAACTGTACATTGATGAGACCTCGTTAACAATCAAGTACTGAGCTTAAATTTCAAAAGTCTATGTAACACAGCAAGCTGCTCATCCGAACAATTACTATGAGAGAACTGAAAAGAAAAATAAATGGAAACTGCTTTACAGCGATTCGAAAGTGATTCAAGTTGAGAATGCAGATCAGGACCATTAATATGAGTGATTCTTCTTTAGATTTTATCAAGAATCTCGAAATATATAGCAGAAGCACCGGACCATATGTGGCAGCAATGTTGTTTTAGTATGGGTCAATGGTAGAAGTATAGATATGTAAGACAAATTCAGGAGAGAAAAAAATGTCTAGCATTATATACTGAACCAAAATTCTTAGCACATGATTTAGCAATGGTTTCAATATATATTGCCACATCATGTCAGTCGAGAGTGTTAGCTAGAGAAGGCGCAACAAGCTACTCTCCTGAAGATTAGCATCAGCTATGCTGATTTATTTTTTCTTTTTTATGTGCTATGTCCTTACAGAGCGTAGGCGGTCATGGCTCTCCACCCACTTCTATACTTTGCAGCTCTCAACAAGTTTCTTCCCTCTGCTTCCTCCCCCCAGACCACGTTCTGTCATCCACTTGCTTAAGCCCGTCAGGTATGTCACGCGTTGTTTTCTCTTCTCTCTTTTTCCCTTTATTCAACCCGTGAGTATCAGATTCTCCTGGTCCTCAATATGTATCCCAGAAACTTCAGCTGCTTCTTCTTGATGCTAATATAAGTCTCCTCCTTGTTTGCCTGCTCATCGTTGCTCACACGCGCAGTTATCCTTAGCATCCTTCTTCACATCTCTGCCGCCTCGAGTCTCTTCTTCATCTTTGAGGAAATCGTCCAATATTCGCTGCCGTAAAGAAGGACACATGTCACGTAACGCCTTAGTATTTTTTTTTTGTTACCAAAGAAATCCTCCTGTCGTGCAACATTCTGTACAGCTAAATCATTAAAATCATTTTAAGTCTTTTAAATAATTTTTATTGTAATGTAATTATATATGTTTATTTTTTAATAAATAGTAATAATAAATGTTTTTCAGGTAAAGTGGTAATTTAACGATGGCTGATAATTCAACGGACGAGGGGCACAAATAGATTTTGAAACAGAACTGAAAGAGATTGTTATTGATATGTTTGTAAAAGAAGGAGAGATGCCACGTAACAGCTCAGTATTCTTTCCTTTCTCAGATGATTAAGAGACAGCAGTTTTGTGTTGGGGGCGTTAACCATTACAATCCATTCTTTGTCAACAGGCTTTGGTTCATTTTTTTTTTTTAGATCAGCCGCCAATTTGACCTTATCAAACTGATCAGGCTTACTATCCAGACAGGAGTAAATGGTTGTGTCATGAGAATCGATACCAAGTTGAGTACTGATTCTATCACGAAGTTCGTTAGTGAAAATTAAAAAGAAAATAATGACTAAGGAGAGAGATCTCTGGGAGACGCTCGCATTAAGCTCATTTCGTTCTATGCATTATCTCACTGAGGAAATCTCGTCTTGAAAATATTTTCTAAATGTTTATTTTTAACCATGAGCAATCGCGCCAATGAAAATATGTATCAATCTAAAGTACAAGAAGAACTCTCGGCGTCCATTTTGCTATTTATGAAGATTCAATCATGCAGAGGAGTCAGCATATCTCTATAAATAAAACTAAATCTTTTAGAGATATTCCATTCATTTCCAGATTTAATGTACATTCCGAGAAAAAAAAGAAATCAACTTTATTTTACCTAAGGCAGTTAAATAGTGAAGTAATGGAGAACGGTTCGGATTGAGAAATTGGAAAGCTGAGTTCGAATTCCAGTCGAAACCATTACAGTCACTTACGTTTAGGAAAGGTTTTGGTATGGTTTGGTTTATTTAATTTTACAGCATATCAACCTCAATGGGTTATTTAATGCTGACAAAAGTTTTATTGCTGGTAATATTTTGTTTTGTCAAAAATCTGTTTCTGGTAATATATTTCCTTCAAAATTCTATTGCTGGTAATATTTTTTTCAAAAATATATTGCTGATAATAGTTAACTATTTGCCCATAGCTGGGACCCTAACAGGTGCTACCAACCCCGGGTCTGGGTGGACCTGGGAACACCAGCAACTAAGAGGTGGTTCCACGTTCCTCAAAAAACCTCCTGATCTGAGGCCTGGCTGTTGGACGTAGTTTAACGTCTTACCCAGGACGCAGATGTAGTTTAACATCTTACCTTGGACGCGGATATAGTTTAACGTCTTATCCAGGACGTTTAGGAAAGTTAAGCATCTTCTTCTTCTCTTCCCAGCTATGGATAAATAGCAAGGCATACCAGGTTCTATAGAATTGGATGTCAACTGGTCTACCGCAGAAAGAAATGGCAACCTGCGGGGAAAAAAATCTGCCTCGTCAGTCATGTATCGAAAGATACATGATCACCTAAGCGTGTATCACGCATGGCACATAACTAACTGAGATATTGATTCTGTTATATTCCGTGCTAATAGGAATACTGGTAAAAAAAGGTAGATAAAATAAGTAAAGGTTCATTATAAAAAAAGATACAATAAGAATAAATAACAGTTTTGAACAAGGACGTCGCAAGTCAATACAGTAGTGAGCACTACTACTGGAAGCTCGGTAGTTCTCGTGTAAGAGTCGTACTCAACACATTCAAGGTAGTAATATTTACGAACCTCCCCACGAGGTAGGATGTGCCACAAGGCCGAATTTAATGCGGGGTAATCGGAGCCCGTAGGCTCGGCCAAAAAATCCCCGGAGACACCGTATAAACGGGATCGGGTTTGTTTACCTCCCCGAAAGAGACTCTGACATTCGCCATAGCTTCATCTGCGTAGAACCCGTATAAAGGGAATCGGGTTGGTTAACCTCCTCGAAAGAGACTCTGCCCTTCGGCAGAGCCCCATTCGTATTCCTCTCTGCCCGAAGGCAGAGAGTTCGACTGTATAGCCGAAAAAGATTTCGGCTAGTAATATTTACGAACCTCCCCACGAGGTAGGATGTGCCACAAGGCCGAATTTAATGCGGGGTAATCGAAGCCCGTAGGCTCGGCCTAAAAATCCCCGGAGACACCGTATAAACGGGATCGGGTTTGTTTACCTCCCCGAAAGAGACTCTGACATTCGCCATAGCTTCGTCCGGGTTCTTCTCTGCCCAAAAGCAGAGAGTTGGACAGTACAGCTGAAAAGATTTCAGTTAGTCTATCTAGCAACTGCCCCACGCAGTCACATGTAGCAAAAGGCCGAATTTAATGTGGGATTTCTGAGCCTGTAGGCTCGGACAAAAAATCTCCGTAGACCCCGAATAAACGGGATCGGGTCGGTTTGCCTACTCAGACGAGACTATGCCCTTTGACAGAGCCTCGTCCGGCTTCTCTGTGCTCAGAGGCAGATAATTCGACCTGCAAGCCGAAAAAGATTTTGGCTAGTTGGTATTTACTAGCCACCCACCCACCCACGAGGGTAGATGGGGCACAAGGCCGAGTTTAACGTGGGTTATCCGAGCCCGTAGGCTTGGTCAAAACATCTGCGTAGAACCCGTATAAAGGGAATCGGGTTGGTTAACCTCCTCGAAAGAGACTCTGCCCTTCGGCAGAGCCCCATTCGTATTCCTCTCTGCCCGAAGGCAGAGAGTTCGACTGTATAGCCGAAATCTTTTTCGGCTGGTCGGTATGTACTAGCCCCCACCCACGAGGTTAGATGTGACAAAAAACCGGGTTTAACGTGTGTTATCCGAAGTCGTAGGCTCGGCCAAAAAATGCCCGTTTGAACCCGTATAAAGGGATAGGACTGGTCAAAGGAACTGCTCTTCGGCTGAGTCTCGTCCGGGTCCCTCTCTGCTCAACATTTCTGATAGACTCTGCAGTCCGTCAACTTACTGTACTTAGAAGTAGTTGCTACGTATAGTTTAGTCACTCATGGTTTTGAGCGGTTATTCCATTACATCAAATTCTGAAACAATCAGAATGTATACCGGGATTAATTATTGGCGGTTACAATCTTTACATTTGCTATACAGATGACCCAGTGCTGATAGCAGACACAGAACTAAATATTAACTGTAGATGAGAGAATGTAGGGAGGTCAAGAAAAAGAAGTTCAGCATGTGAATTACACATTAGAGATGTAGAAACCAGTCAAGTATTCTATGGAGAGTTTTAATAGAAATCTGAAGGATCATTTGGATAAACAAAGATGCCTTCGAAAAGCTAAGCAAATTATTAAGAAACAGGAAAATATCGTTAGAATCCAGTAAAAGAGAAGTTACGTCTTATGTAATATCAGTCCTGCTATATGTCAGTGAATCCTGAACAATCCCTTCACAGATGAAGAAATATTTGAGGCAACAAACGTAGTTTTACAAAAGGGTGCTCAGAATACCATGGACTGAATATGTGAGATATGACGAAATTTTAAAAATATGCGAACAAAAAGGGCATTTTATCTTAATATCAGAAAGGGGTAGCGGAAATTTCTGGGGACCATGTCAAGGAAAGAGAGCTTAAATAATTTGACTCTCAAAAGACATATTCAAGGAAAATGGAACAGAGGAAAGATGATCTGGCTAACGAGCTTGAATAGACGGTTGATAGAACAAGGTTTATGTGTGATCGCGAAAAGAATAAAAATACTAAGAGCTACAAAGGGTAGAAAATTTGGGGTTCCATGAAAGGGGACCCGGTACTTAGAAGAAGGAGTAAATGTCTGTGTGTGGGTAATGTAATGGTTATTACCAGGGAATGTGGAACAGTTGTGCTTTCGCGTTCACGCAAATTCATTTGGGAAGTCGCCTCTCCATGTATGGGTTAAATATCAACGTAGTGTTCGGTAGCAACCAATCAAACAGAATGATAACGCTGGGATCTAATCTGTGAAATGGTCAATGGGAAATCACTCCACTATATTTATTCCAGAATGCCCGCTAATTTATGGATAAAACGGAATAAGGAATACGAGGAGAAAGTATCACTTACGTTGTAAACGGAATATTGCTTTAAATAAATTGAATTATGGCTAAACGCTCCAAATATTTCTCAGATGGAAAATTGAGTAATATATATTGAATATCATAATTTGACTATACAAATCAAAATTCTTTAAAACTGTTTTATGTATAAAATGAACGTAAATTTACTATGGATTATCTAGCCATTAAAGCACTTTCGACAATTTTCCATCTTAGTAAATTGCTTTCTTTTTTTTATTATAATAGGAATTTTTAAATGGAAAATATTACAAGGGGACTTTTAAAATGGAAATTATGGTCAGACTCATTACCTTAATCATCTAACGCACTGTTTTATAAAACATCCCTTTTATGTTAATATCGGATAGATTTATATATGATGTAATTGCTTTAGCAGAAGAGAGATATAAATGCACTAAGAAACAGAAGAAAAAAATAATATAATTAAATCTATAAGGAAGTGGGAAAATATTATGAATAAAAATATTTACAATAAAAAACTAATTTGCTACTCAACGATTCCGACACACAGGAAAAATAAATAGCACAAAATGAAAATAAAATAATTGCTGAAACACAAAAATAAGAACACTAATTAATAATAAAAAAAAATCAGGTTATAAACGGAGAGAATATCACCCTAAAATACACAAATATCATGATCTGACTCAAACTCAAGCTTCCAAATAAGCTCCATTATGTTAGGTATTGCCAGCGCTCCTCAGAAACTGGTGAAAATTGTCAATCAACCAATCAGATGTTAGAAACTCAAACAACATTTTTGAAAAATTATTGAGAATAATTATAACAGGCAAACTCATGTCTAGTGTAGATATTAAATCCCGTTACAGCAAAGAAGTCTTAAAGGACGAAAAGCATCACATAATTTTTTTTCACTATTATCCTCGTTTATTCTTGAAAATGGTTCTTGAAAGTTAAAAGTGTACATATCGATTCTCTGCACACCCGCACACACACATATATAGAAATGATGGAAGATAACTTATAGAGTTCTGCGAGGTTTTTATAACACTAATCGACTCTACTTAACAATAAAAATATGTAATTACTCTCCAAGTATAACTAATATCGTGAGGAAATAAATCATAAACGAAAATGACATATTCATTATTAATTAATTATAGCTAAGGATCGGAACCACATGAAAACTTGAAATTAAGTTCATATATATATATATATATATATATATATATATATATATATATATATTATTCCAGCATAATTCTGAAAATTGTTCAAGATAATCTTTGCACTCTCTAAACTTCTAACTTTCTGTCCTGGAGTAACAAGAATTAAGTTTCCCCTTTTTTATATTATTTCTTTAGTTCTAAGCTGAAATGATGATCTCTCTTGCTGTTGTGACCTCCGGATTTAAATTTCCTCTCTACTGTTCCCTCTTTTTTAAACATATTCACCGTTCACTTGATGGTTCTTGAATGAATTTTAAAGATGGAAGCCAGTGCATGACGATTGGTACCATTAATGAAAGCTTGAATAATTTTTCCTCTCACCATTGCTCAGCTGAGAAGACAATGGGGCTGACACAAAACGATTTTCACGTGTTTTATTTTACTAGAGCTTTTCAGTTAATATTACGACAATTGGTATCAAGATGGTTGAACGTCTTATCTGAAAACCTATTAAAAAGAACTCAGTTTAATGTTTTCTTTCAGATATTAAACATTTTTGGGATGGACAATGATGTTGTTACACGATTTGGACATTTTCCTCTTACACCCAGTATATATATATATATATATATATATATATATATATATATATATATATATATATATATATATATATATATATATTAAAAACGACAGACAAGGTACTACGGTTAAGCTTTTTATTTAATTTTTCTTTGGTTCGAACAAGATCTTTCTTTCTGGACAAAGTGTGTGTAAAAACTGTCCCAATATTTTACAGTTCCGAGTGTTTTCGGCTAGAAATTTAGCCAATATCAAGAATGATTCAATTTTTCAGCTTAATTGAGTGTGTACATTATGTGTATGTTTTAGTGTGTTATAGAGATGTTTTTACTTTCCGAAGACGGTTACCACATTGTGGCCTTGTTCGTAGTTAATATTGTTAAGAGTTGGCATTTTCTTTTTAATTCTTACAGCTTCCATTATTTTAAACTTCTTTTTACAGGTGGATGAAGTTATTTTGATATATATATATATGTGTGTGTGTTTGTGTGTGTTTGTGTGTTTGTGTGTTTATGTGTGTGTGCGTTTTCTAATTTGCTTTAGTCAATATGAAAATTTCCAGTCCACAAAGCAGTGTTTACTGGCAAGGCAGTGGAAAATAATTTGACTGGATTGTCTCATTTAATATCTACATTGTATGAATAAACCCGGTCAGTTTGGCATTAACATTACCGCAACTAAGTATGAGGTTTTCTGTGTCTAGACGTGCGTGACTAATTGTCTGCATACGTTTTCAAATATTTCTGTCTGGTCTCAATTTTCCATCATTTGCTAATGTTGGCAGGTACTGACATGTCACATTTAATCATATATGTAATCGATAAAGGAATGGCTTATCATACAAATATTATTAAATAATAAAAAAATGTATCTACAGAATCTCTTATAGAACAATTCCTGGATTGAGTTCAGTAGTGTACAAAAGAGCATATTGCAGCATTTTCTGATATGAGGAATGTACTAGAGGTTTGATGAAAATCGGTATTGGCACCTATGAATCTGTTTTTCTTCTATTTACCGTGTTCCGTTGGCGATCAAGGCCGTCCACAAATTTCAGCCCTTTTGCTCCTAATAAATATTGTCATTTTTTTTCATCTCTCCTAAACATTTTTACGACATATATATATATATATATATATATATATATATAAAAAGAAAGAAAAATAAGATATATAATCCTGTGTTCTTATAGATATTTTTATTTTTACAAAATAGTGTTCAATGTAATTTACAGAGCATTCATATTATAAATTAATTGGTTTGAGGATGAAATGGAACTAATGTCTTTAATTTAATTACAAAATGAAATTTGGAGCTTTTAGCTTCCATTTTTGAAACATGGTTAGAACTGTGTAGCGAAAAAAACATATTTTAAACCAATTAATTTATAATATATATATATATATATATATATATATATATATATATATATATATATATATAGAGAGAGAGAGAGAGAGAGATAGATAGAGAGAGAGAGAGAAGGCACGGTGGAGTAATGGATAGCGGCTTGCATTGAGGAATCGCAGACCCGAATTCGAATTCCAGTCGAATCCATTACATTCACTTACGTGCTAATACCCTTGGGAAAGGTATGAATCCTATTACTCTCCCTCCAGCCATGGGTAAAATAGCAGGACAGACTGGATACTATAGCCTTGGATGGCAACTGGTCTAGGAGAAGGACAACTCTGAATTCAAAACCTGCGGAGGGTCGTTTGGGAACCTTGTGGCATTCGGTGCACCAGGTCTCTGTATTTGTCCCTTCAAAAAGTGTGGATGGTCCTGCACGAAACCTTCACCACTATAATCAAATCCCATGTGCCGGTGTCGGGCTGTCGGTTTCCTGGAAACTGATCTGCTTGACCCTCATACGTCGAATCTCGACGGGAGAGAGTCGATTATATATATATATATATAAGTAGACAATGCGTTGTTTTTCACTGCCCCTCTTGCATTCAGTTTAGTGCTGTGCGTATCAAATTTTCCAAACGTACTTTCCTCATTATATGCCCGAGAAATTTAAACTCTTTTCCTGAAGAATAAATTATCTTTTTTGTTTTCATTTTCTCTAAAACTTCATCATTTAAAATTTTAAGGAATCTGTTTCGAGCAAATTACTAACTGTTATTTATACTACTGATTTTCAAGGTAAAATTTAATTTTAAAGAGTGTGGCAAACTAAATAACCCGGAACTATAATAAAACACATACACACCTTACACACATGTATATATTAAGTTCAATCATAAGATATACTCGTTTAGGGCAACAAATTTAAATGTCGCAAACACCATCCTGAATAACTGTCTGTTAAATATATGATAATATAATGAAAAAAAAATAAAAAAGTTACGTACGGCAATGGCCGAAATTATTACCTTGTTAATTAAGTAAAATGCAACTTTCCGTGATTTAATAATAATTTCAAACTGCTGTTTTTATAACAAATGCAATATAATTAATAAAATATATGAGAACTTCCTAAACATTTGAGCGTCCTGATTATAATGATATACTACATCCACGTCCTGGGTATGACGATAAACTACACCCGGCAGCAAAGCCTCTGACCAGGAGGTTTGGATGAGCGCGGAACCATCTTTTAATTGTTGATGTTCCCAGATCGACCCTGATTTGTTGGTAGCACCTGTTAGGGTCCCAGCTATGGGCAAATACTTAACCCCCAAACCACGCTCAAAACACTATGAAAGTGGAACAATAAATTTTATCACCAGTGATACATTAATGGAAAAAGTTTTACCAGCAATAAAAATCTTATCGGAATTAAATAACCCATTGTAGTTTAGATATCGTACAAAACTAACCTGAATTTAAATCAAGCTGTGTTTTCATGTCTAAATTAATGGTTTAAAATTTTACAAAATATTTGGAAAACAAATTGAAGTTTTTTTTTTTTGTTTTTTTTTAAGCATTTCACCCCAAGCAAGGCGGGAAGCCACTAGGACGCAAGGGGTTACAGAAAGTTTAGAGCAAGATCAGATAGGAGTGATAGAAGAAAGGATGAGGGTAGTGGATAGATCAAGGCAACTGGAGATGTCGATTGACATTACACTTGAATAGCTGGAGATTATAGCTCACAGGGAAACAGGAGAAGGGAAGGGAGTTCCACAGGCGAGAGGTGCGAGACATGAAGCTATTAGAGACGGCTACATTTAGGAGTTTCAACAGTGAAGGGGTGAGAGCGGGATGCCAGCCTCGTAGGGCGCTGGAACTTATGACGTCTGGGAACCAGCGAATGCAGCTCCTCGGAGCAATTTCCATGAAAGTATTTGTAGAACAGACAGAGGGAGGTGACGGCGCGTCTGTGAGAAGGTGACTGTAGACGAGACGCCAGGGCAGGGCCAACCACATTGCATATCCGCCTCTGGAGCCTATTAAGAACACCGAGGCAAACAGAAGAGGCACCAGACCATATATGGCAGCAATACCCCATGCAAGGGCGAATTGTGGATTTGTAGATCTGGAGGATCGACGTTATTGAGGTTTATGTGATATTCTTATTAAATTCAGATGGACATTGAAATCGTTTCTACTGAATGACCAGTATGAACGGACTTCAATAGATAATCTGATGGAGATGTTAACTTTCTGTTCACAAACATCGCACCTCGGAATGGGATCACACATATATCGACAGGATGACGGCTTAGCAATGGGCTCGCCATTATCACCAGCAATGGCGAATATATACATGGAATACTTTGAAGAAATGGCATTAGAATCTATAACTCTAAAGCCAACTATATGGTTAAGGTACATAGATGACACCTTCATACACTGGCCACACCAGGGAGGTGTTCAGGTTCTACTGGACCATGTGAACTCAATAAGATCTTTGATACAGTTCACAATGGAGAAAGAGAGTAACAACACAGTCCCATTGCTGGATGTTTTAATATCTCGAACACAGCATGTGTTCAAACATCCGTATACCGTAAACCGACATTCACCGGACAGTATTGCAATTTCAACTCCCACCATCCATACAGCGTAAAGAAAGGGATCGTCCGCTGCTTATAATACCGAGACAAAGTCATAAGTGGCGACCCAGAGACATTAGATAAGGAATTGTTCAGTATAATTAGAACCCTACAACGTAACAACTACTCTGGGTACATGGCAGCAGCCCCCAAAAAACTGGGATAAGCGGGTACAAGACGAGGACAACAACACTCAGAAAACAGTTTGCCTGCCTTTTGTGATGGGTTTATAAGAGTAAATACAAAGGATCTGCAGTCTATATAACATCAGGACAACATTGCAAAGCTCGACAACACTTCGGAGATATCTCTCCCGAGAAAGACCGCCCACAGAGGAGAAAATGACTAAAGACTGTGTGTTTGCGATCCCGTTCAACTGCGGAAAGAAATATATAGAGGAGACAGGCCGCCTCCTTAAGGTAAGGCTTCAAGAACACCAGAAAGCTGTAACATGAGGCGTAGTGGAAAAATCAGGCGTGGCTGACAACATATGGAGAGAAGGGAGATGACCCCCCCCTCTGTGGGATCAGGTTGAGATCATAGACAAAGAAGACCATTGGAAAATTCATGAACTTAAGGAATCTATTACAACGGCCGAAACGTTCTAAAAATATGATGACAAAGTTGACGAAATAGTCCGAATAATGTAAATAATGTCCATAGTACCTCAGCTCAGAAATATAAACATTATATATATATATATATATATATATATATATATATATATATATATATATATGTGTGTGTGTGTGTGTGTGTGTGTGTGTGTGTGTGTGTGTGTGTGTAACTTTTTGTTCCAGCCATGTATATATATATATATATATATATATATATATATATATATATATATATATACACATGGGATTTCTTCTCATATATATATATATATATATATATATATATATATATATATATATATATATATATATATATATATATACTGGAGCAAAAATTACAAAGTAATTAAAACGGTATCTGATTTGCTCAAAGAAGACTGTTCTTCCTGTTTTTTAAAAACGTCATCAACAGCATATATGACGTTATCATCTCTGCGACAATTTTTCAAGACAATTGTTTTTCACGTGTTTAGGAAGAGATGATAGCGAGTTCAGGAGCATAGGGAAAGTGATCAACCAGTTGAAAGCCACATTCATATACAGCAACCATTAAAAACCAAGGAATTGTGTGTTACAGTATTGTCCTTTTGAAACAAGTCACATTTTCTCAATTTCCCTGGGTGTTTGGTCTTGGTAGCCTTTCGTAATTGTCTTAGTAGTACTCTCTATTGACGGTGTGGTTCTTTTGAATATAATTAATACATGCAATGCCTTTTGTATCCGAGACAAATTAGGGCTATTACCTCCCCTACAGTTGAATCCAGAAAACCAACATAATCCGTGACGTTTTTTCAATCATTTATTTCTCTGATATATTTATGTTGACATCGAAAAAACTAATAGATTTTTATTGTACTGTCTGTATGAGAATGAACTGCAAAGTTCAAAGGCTAACGGTGAAGAAGTGAACTTAGAGATAGGAAATCTTGTATGAATTAATTTGAACTCTTATTAATAACTATAATGTTTTCTTCAAGTAACTAATAGTAATTTCTCTTAAAGTGGACATCTGGCATCGTTGTGTAATGGAGTACCTGCAGAAAAAGAGGACATTCAGACTGACATGATTGCTGTGTTAAGGAATGGCGTTCCACTTTATCAACAGTGCAAAGTGGCCAACTGAATACATACTGTGGAAATACTCCTCCTCACGTCACTGTATGGGCTGTGTGTTTGTCTCTGGCGCCAAGCGATTAACCCAACATTAATCCTGGATTAGGAAACATTAAAAAAATTATGCCAAATAATATCAAATTCTCCCGTGATGTGCCCAACCTGTTGTGTATTTTAAAGACCTGACACCCACCAAACACAAAGCTTCGTCATACCAAGTTCATTGTCCGGAGTAATCTCAACTCTCTTACTAGATATGGTAAGAGCATTTGCCATTTGGATTATAGTCAATCTACAGTCATTCATTTATATGTTGTGAGAACAATGTTTTCTTCGGTGATAGCAGATGAAGGATCTCCAGCCCTTGGGTCATATTCAATACTTTTCCACACCTAATTTCAGCTGAGACCCTTGCTCTGTTGATAAAGATTACGCGTCATCTCTTAACATAACAATCATGTAAGCCTGAATGTTCTCGGTGGCTAACCTTTTTCTGTAGGTTCCTGATAACACCACGATACTAAGTATTGTCGACTTTTCAGGAAAATCGCAACTAGTTATTTTTTATATTTATTTGAACAGTCAGATATCAGTTTACCTGTAAGAAAACAATGGTTTATTAACTTGAGTTGAAATTAATGCATGCAAGATTCCTTAGCTCTAATGGCACTATTTCACAGTCGGCCTATCAAGACTTTTACCTGAACTAAAATCTGACTGCTGGCGTTGGTATAATGTATACACCTAAGATATAATTTCTCGTCTCAGCAGTAAGGTTAAATATATATTAAATGAAACAATATAAGAATGACACTAGATACGGATGGAATAGTGAAAATTGCTATCATCAGAATGTCAGACAGCACGAAAAAGAAGGGGGGTTTTCTCCGCCATCTTATATTTTTCAGCTTAGAAAATGCATATTTTAAAATGAATTGAATATCAGAAAAATGTTGTGTGAAGCAAGAAAATCGATAAAATATTCCAAATAATATATAGAATCCGAAAAACGAATACATTCAGTCAATAGGAAGACGAAAGAAATTCAACATCAAACTTTTGGCATAAACAATAAATATGGCGACACTCTGCTGAAATGCATATATCCTCAACCTGAAAATTCTTCCGTCCAAAAATAATTTGAAATGTTACTATGTTGCCTATTTGAAATTCCAGTATATCTAATTGTAAAAGAATAAGCGGATTTTATTTTTTAATATGACATAGTTTTATTCCTTTAAAACTTATTTTTAATGGATACCCGTATTATAATAGACGCTTCGTTGATTTATTTATTTTCTTTAATATGCCAAATATATTATCTATTGGCCGGGAGATTCGAGAAAACAATTAGAACTTGCTCTCACCCAATTCTGTAGGAATAAGTGCCTTTTAATACGAACTAATTAACTGTTTTTTTTTTTTAAAGTATTCTTTTATCGTTGCTCAAATCACTCTCCCCTCTCTCTCTCTCTCTCTCTCTCTATATATATATATATATATATATATATATATATATATATATATATATATATATATATATATATATATATAATATATATATATATATATATAGAGAGAGAGAGAGATAGATATATATATATATATATATATATATGTATGTATATATATATAGATAGATACATATATATATATATATATATATATATATATATATATATATATATATATATATGATGATGAAAAACTTCCGATAATTACTTTAATATGTTTCCTGTTTATATGTTATTTGGATAGATACAAATATTTAAGTAAATGCTCTGTTTATAATAAAGAGATCATTTACTTAAGTATTTGCATTTATAAAAATAACGCAAAAACAGAAAATATATTAAAATTTATGCATGTATATGTGTATGTGTGCATCCGTATACGTATGTTCGCGCGTATATGCATGTGTTTGTTTCTATTCTTTATTTAGCCAAAGTCGATGAATCATGTATGAGTCGAGTTTATTTAATATTTGATCGAAATTTTTCTCGACTGACTGCTTGTTCCACGCATTCTTCTCATATGTGAAGTGTCTCTTCAATCATGTGGACGATCATGGCTTTCCATAACATCTTCTCCTTTGACGCCCATAGTAAGTTTTCTGTGTTTGCAATCTCTCATAATCCCTCATCTACCAAACAATCACAGAAGTCCCTTAGGACTATTCGCTCATGTCCACCTGTTCTTTTTGGCCTTCAGTAGGTCAGGTGCGTGTCAAATTGTTCCAGACCATTTTCCACATTATGTGTCCTCGACATTGTGAATGTCTCTTTCTGATTCTAAGAATATGCGTTCTTTTTTGTTTATCATTGCGCATAATACTTATTTATTACTCACATGTTTTGTCCATACGATTCTGATCATCCTTCTGTAGAAAAAAATGTTATTTCAAGTCTCTTATTCATCTATGAGAAGACTGACTAGCATTCACTGCCTTAGATATAGCAGGACCGATATCGCAAAATGGCGGACTATCCTTTTCTTAGTATTTGACTCTTTCTTGTTTAATACATTACATAGCTTTAGGAAGGATTATTGCACTACTTTAATGATTTTTCGTATTTCTGTATCGTATTTTACATCATCTATTTTTAAAAAAAAATCTTAGATATTTAAATTGATGGACTTGCTTGATTTGGGTGTTTTCAGTTTCTAGTTTAACCCTAACCCTGCGTTTTGGTCTGCTCCTTTTCCTGATAACCATATTTTCTGTCTTCTAACAGTTAATTAATTAATTAACCTTTATTCCCGCTTTCATTTCCTACCTTCTATAGGATTCTTGCAAGTTCCTTTCTGTACCAGATGCATCATATTTATATAGTGAAGAACTGTAAGTGTTCGGTGGCCAAGTTGCAAATCTCCTGAATATTGCTCTGACCTTATGCAGAAACATGATTTCCATCACTCATTATTTAACTGCATGTTTGTATTTCGTGTTCAGAATTATGTAAATTGCTACCCGAAGCAACAAACCACACATGTAATATATGAAGAAATATCACAATGTAATTGAATCCAAATTCAAATCTCTGTGGAACACCGATTCACACGCGCGCACATATCTATCTATCTATATATCTATCTAAATTGTGTTGCGAACATATACATAAAATATTTACATTTTACTGAAATCTGTATTATCAAAATTAATTCTACCTTTGAAAAAGTATTACTATAAAATCCTTAAATAAATATTCATAAATAAATTTACCTTATGAATTGAAGTACTAGAGTGTCTAATCTATATATAAGATTCATTAAAACGACTGATAAGGAATTGCGTTTAAGTTTTTATTTAACTTTTATTCTTGTGTTCATATAATTTACTTCTTTTCTTGATATAAACCACGTAGAAATTGTTCGAATGTTCTTTTTGTCTGAGCGCTACACTTTCAGCCATTGTCAAGGTTGATTTTATTTTTTACTTTTAACTGAATGCGTGAATTGTTTTTGTAAGCATCATTTAATGTATGCATCAGTTAATTTTATTGTATAAAAGGTTATATTATATCGCTAACTTTTGTTGAATGCATTCTTAAAGAAACAAACATATGTCTATCTAATACAGACAGTACGTAAAAAAAAGCATTCCAATATCAACAGACGATAAAACCAAGAGGCGTGATGTCTATTGGACATATAAAAATAACCAATCAGAATTAGTCTTCACAACAATGAAAACATCAGAACTTCTCCTACTAGACATCCATGATTACGACTACAGATTATCATCCGATGCCGCATAGACAAATTAATTTTTTAAAAACTTACATACATGTAGAATTATTTACATTTATAATGTATTTGATACATGACTGACCAATGTAAATTAAAGTACACAAGAATGAATAAAATAAAAGTGAAATATGTTAGATTAATAAACGTTTCCTATTTATGCTTTATCTTAACAACCTTTCGGATTCCGATTTATATTTTGAACTACATTTTATCTTTTTATACATATATATATATATATATATATATATATATATATATATATATATATATATATGGAAATATAAATTTGAAATATCGACAAATTTTAAATTAAATAGTACATATTTTCTACTTGGATATTGGTAAACAACCATGTCATTTGAAAGAACTCACTTGCGCAGGCGCCCTAATGTCATTTTCGTTCATGTGACTGATTACGTATTAGTTGGTGTACTTATTATCGTCTCCGAATAATGTGTTTGTTTAACAATAGTAATTTTTAAAAAATATATATATATGAATCTAAATTTATTTGAGTATTCTCAAGAAATTCATTGAGAAAATGGTCTGTCCATCTAAGTTTATCTTTTGATTAAATACGTAATTACAAATCTCTATAAAACTGTTTCCCATATATATGTGTGATCCCCGTTACAAAAATGTGGAAAAAGGTAATAGATTACTTAAACACAAAAACTCATTTTTGTACACCACCGTCTCCCAATTTGAATTTCCATATTCCTATTTATCAACAAGTCAACAAGGTCATATAAGGCGCGCCGTATTTGTAGAGGGTTGAACGGCCTCGATTCGACCCGTACTATTTTAACTTTACAAATGTGCCAACAAGTAATAAGCAAACAAGAAGAATAACATTCAAGAAGAAAAGTTGCATACAAAATTGGAATTTATTTATGCGTAACAAAAATTATACAGACAGTAACTCAGTTGTGTTTGAAATGCTGACATTTAATTGTCCTTGGAATTTTCAGTGAGGAAAATTTTCATGTTGAATAAATGTGATGTGTATTAAAAAGTGTTACAGTTTGGAGAAATTTCGTAAGATGTATTTTTACTTGTAAGAAAATTAAACAGATTGTTACTCCCAATGTTATGTTGTCTCTGTCCTTGAAGGAGTGGATGTTCGTACGTACGTGTGTGCGTGTGTGTGTGTCATGACGTTTCATAGCGTTTTCCCCTAAGGGAGAAAATGCGATCTCTCTACTGAACTGCATTGCTGTGAAGCTGAGAAGACAAGAAATAGGAAGAGTGAAGATGTGTCCAAGTATTTATAACTAATGTGGACCACGGGATAGGTTTCAAATCACAGTTTGGTTATTTTAGCGGGAGTCATTTTTACTGGCTAATATATAGTTCGTTTCATTTCGTTTAAAATTGAAAACATGCGTCGAACCATGGTGCGCAGAGACGCGTTTTCGCATTCTGGTTTGAATCCTCAAGCAGTTAACATCCGGTTTATATAGAAGTGTATAAGAGTCATGGCATATTCTTTAAATTCAGCGACAAATATCATTTATTGTTTGCTACGAAATTTTGGAAGATCATTTTTGAATATGATCAACAATATTTCCCTCTTTAAAATGGATATGTAAAAATTGGAAAATATTTATTAACCAACAAAGTTGAGATTAATAAATCTAATTTTTGTTTTTTTGGGAGCTATTGTTTCTTTATAAACGTAATAATTCTTTAGTTTGTAGTTTTCCAGTTAACCTTTAACCAGGGGTCGTTCGTTTATTATACAAAACCGAAATTCTCACTCAGTTCATTTCGAAAATGTTTCCATATTTATTCGATTATAAAATGATTAATGATATAGACTCATAAAAAACGTACACACCATGTTATTTGTCAATAAATGATATTAACATTAGTCTGAAGACAGCTCATGCTTACCAGCTACCGACTGCTTCAATTTATACGCCTTCATAAAACAGCGTAAATCCGTGTCACACGCATTCTCGCATTTCGACGCTTTCTGTTATTTCTATACTAACGTATTTACTTTGGTAAAATAATAATAAAACACTCAAATTAAGTATAGAATAAAATAATAACAAGAATAGTAGACGATATATATTATGTTTCAACACGCCATATAGTGAATCTTTATAGAAAACATATAAGAGAATTCCGTAATTAACTAGAAACCATTTCGCTACTTCGTAAAAAAAAGAGAAAACTATTTAATAAAATTATTATTAAGGTCAGTTATTATTGCGGGTAAAATACGATCAAGATAAGTGATAACCATAACAGGAAGTTGTTCAATAGTAGTGAATGTTATCAAAATAAACTTAGGTGCAATTATAGAATAAAGAGCGCCTGTCCTATAGAAGGTAATTGCTTGGCTGAAAAAGGTCTTTCTCGTCGACTGAAGATCGTTAGAGCGTGAAACTCAAGTAAAAAAAAAAACGGGCTGTACTTTGTTATGAGTTTTTGTTGTGAATAGTTTTGTTCTGTCTACGTAATCTGGGCGTTGAGCTTTTTAATTTATCGAGTAGGTAGGTGTTTGTTTTTTGGTCTTTCAATCATTTTCTTCTCATGTTTTTTTTTTTTTTTTTTTAACTTGCTTAATGTTTTGGGTCCTCTGATAAATTACCTGATTGTCACAGCAGTATAGTGGTTATTTCATTAGTAGTAGCAGTAGTCATATATATATATATATATATATATATATATATATATATATATATATATATATATACGTAAGCATTTGGTCACTGTATTCAATATTGGATTTTGTAGCGAATATTTTTTTGATTGTTGCGATATCAACGCGCAGAGCCTTTTTCTATTTTAGTTTGCTGAATAATATTTTATCGCCCGCACGGATGTATGTATGATGGGGTCCGTATAACGCTATAATAAGTAAAATTTCCTAAGTTTTTAATGCTGTTTGTTATTATATTAAAGCCTGTTATTTGCTCGTTTTTGCTGATTGCGCATATGAAAATCATAGAAATTCCAATTTGTGATAATTATTAGTATTTATGCTGTGGTATTAATTTTGCTTGGGGAGAGAGAAGTAATTATAATTGTGGGCTCATACGTGAATGGTAATTACGAACTAATACGGCAATTGTAATTGTGATGTGGTGGTAATGGTGGTGCGGGAAGCGGATGGTGATAATAACAACTGTAATCACAAATAGTTATTGTAAAGTGATAGAAGTGATTAGTAATGGTGGTGGAATGGTAATAACAATAATGACAATTATTATGATGGTAGTTTGAACTAGAAAACGATTGATGGCGTTATGGTGTCAGTGGCTTCTCTTTTCAGGTCTATGGGGTCAATGGTTGTTTATGTGGTGGTGTTCGTTGTTTTTTCTTTTTAATCCGTTTGGTATAAATTCTGATAATAGGTATTTATTTTCATGCCTATATTTGGAAATTAGTTCTGATCTTATGCTTAACAAAATTCTTTTGTTAGGTATGAGAAACTATTGCTATCTTTTGTCTACGCAAAGTAGGCATTTTTTGTAATGTTGTTGTAGACAGGTGCTTTTTAAATATTCTCCAGCTTATTCTTGTTGAAATATTCTGTCTTTTAGATGTCATATGTATGTGGATAGTACAGTGCTGTTTGAGTATTTTCTGTTGGAGAATGAAAGATGGTTGCTTTTTCTCTTGCTGAATGGTCCCTCAGTGGCTCCGATGTAGTACATTGTGCTGTTGTTTGCACCTAACTTGGCTTTTATATTATATTCGTTTGTTGGCAATTTCCCTGGAGTAGACATGTTGCTCTATTATTGCAATTGCATTGAGGTTCCTTGGTTGCATTATTGTAAGTTGTTATTTTTTATTGCAGCTTTTTATTATTTGTGTTATATTTTTGTGTAGCTGTAACTGATTGTAACGTTATTTTTGTTGAATATTTTTGCTAATCGGTTTGTTTCAGGGAAGTGCTTCTCTGTTAAGTTTAGAAATAATATATATAATAAATTGCATATATATATATATATATATATATATATATATATATTTTACATTATTATACACACATATATATATATATATATATATATATATATATATATATATATATATATATATATATATATATATATATATATTCTGTTTATACGTTATTTTTCTGGATACCACTTATTCGAGTAAATGTCCTGTTTTAGCTAAACAGTATTAATTACATTTATCGGACTGAATTAATACTTTTTAATTAAAACAGAGGATTTACTCAAATAAGTTGTATCCATAAAAATAAAGCATGAACAGAAAATTTATTGAAATATTTGTCGGATTTAATCCATTTCATCTAATATATATATATATATATATATATATATATATATATATGGGGGGGCGTGTGTGTGTGTATGTGTGCACGCGTGTGTGTGTGTGTCAGTGCAAGACAAAGGTAGAGAGAGTTTACCATCAGCAGGAAGCGTGCTTACAAGTATTTATTGTGATTTATTTATTATTAATTAGTTTATTATTATTGTTGATTGAGAGGGAAGGGCGTGAAATATTCAAATATACCACAGCCAATATACCAACAATGATATCTTAACCCTAACCCACAATTATAGCCAGACTGATAAGTGCATCATAAGTACATGCATTCAGATATGCACAGTATGGTGAAAGGTTTTGATAAAACAGCGCATAACCTCGCAGCTGTCTTGATTACAACTACCAATGATTATTGAAAGTTTACAGAAAGATAAAGTTTACTGTGTACGCTATCATAACTTGATGTTTATATTTTCTCAGCTGGGCTTGGATTGATATTAGTTGATTTCATTGATATGGAATTATTCTTCGAATAGGCAATTTATTATGAAGTTATACCTGTAATTTATAAGGTAGAAATAGTTTTATTACTTTTATTATCAGTTTATTTGGTAATGTGTATCTTTTCATGTACTTTATTGGTTATCGCACAGAGGACGTTGTTACAGTACCAAAAACATAACACTTAATTCAAGGTTTTTTTTTAGTGTACGCACCTTTAAAAGACGCATTTCATTTCTGAGAGTTATTCAGTATTGCCCATTTTAATGACAATGTAAGTACCCATTAGGCAAAAAAAAATGTTTGCTTTTTTTACCGTCACTTTAAGTCGATAATAGTTTTGTGTGGTGTACCTGTCCCATAGACCGCTTGTTAGTTAGTACTGCCATCGACTATTAGAAATAAATTTAGAACTACCAACCTTGTTGTTTCAATCAAAACGATTCCGTGTACCTAATTTATTCCCAAATGTTTAATAAAAACACAACAGTTATTTCACTATATAAACAATACTAGTGCATATTTCAGCATAGTGTCGATTACCTTTCACAGCGAAACAAGTCTATTAATGTATTCTTCTTCTAGATGCCTCTCGGACGATGTCGATCATGACTCGCCACAATTTCCTTTCATTTGTAGCTCTAAGCAAATTTTGTTTTGCACTCTCCTAATCAATCAATCTTGCGCTCTTTCCTTCAGTATATGTCGATATTTCTGAGATGAGGTATTATGTACACTATTTACGTTATTCGGAAAATTGTCCTCACCTTTGTCGCCTATTTATTACAAATTTTTGGACGTTGTAATCTCCGGCCTTCTTTAGGTGGTTAGAATGTCGAACCGAACCCTTTATTTCGCTCACTGGGGTAGTCTGCTCTATCTCCACGTGCCATGTTTTTAATGGATGTCAGTTATCAGTTATCTCCTGTTAATTCCCCTATCCAAGTTCTCCACGGCCTTAACCGGGTATTGAAATCACAGTCTTTGGGTCCTGTCACTAGATCTAACCAACGCCTTTATCCAATGTGCCATGTGACCGAAAAGTTGTAATAAATATGGCCACAAAGAAGAGGACAATAGTCCGAATAATATAAATAGTGCCCTCTTTCCTCATTTTGATCTCTAGAAATTTCATCACTTTCTGATGTTAATTTTGGCTTAGTTTTTTGTTTTCATTTTCTCTAGAACCTCGTCATTGGTCACATGTTTTGTCCATGTTATTCGCAACATCCTTCTGTAGAACCACATTCTTGATCTGCGAAGATATTGTTATATAGGAGGACCGATATTACATAACTGCCGAGTACTCTTTTCTTTGCTTGAACGTAATTTTCCTGTTTCTTAATACTTTACTTAGCTTTTGGAAGACATATTTACTAACCCAATGCGATTTCTTGTTTCAGTGTCGCATGCTCCATCATAGATATATCAATTTTTCTACTTGCTTGTTTTTGACGTCTGAAAATTTTATTTCTCCTGTTGCGCAATTTGTTTCGATCACATCCATACATGATAAATAGGAATGGTAGTAAAATACTGCTTATGAATATGGAATCGCCATTTCTACTCGGAAATGGAATTATTTGAGGAGTTCAAGTTTCTCGCAATAAATTATAGTGCATAACATTTCCGTTTGGCTATCATATATTCTTTTATATCGAGTGACATTTCAGGATCTGGGGTATTATTGCTCTGCCTAACTTCCTGCTTCTTCTGCTATACGTAATTTTGGATGCCTTTTTTAATTTCCTGTCCCTCGAGGGCATGATCAAAGATCTCGACAAATTACTCTTTTTATCATAAACATTTCCATAATTTCGTTTATAATTATTAGGAATGGTTTTCCTTTGCCTTCGGCAAGGTTTTTGTATTTAGAAATATATTTCTTATAGAATAGCTACTTGAAAGACAAGTCGATCCGGTTACATAAAATATAGTTGGTAGGAAGGAGAGATGATTTTTGAAAAGTAATTTGTGATAAAGTGAACTCGACAGATTAATTTGAATTCGATTAGCTTGTTGCAATCTTCTTGCCAATAATTACTACACATTTTCAACATCCTTTCTAATCACTCTTTGCCCCTGTTCTGCTCTACATTCACATAATCCCCTTGGCAAAGATACACGGGTGTTTCCCTTCTCTTGTCTTCTGTATTTTCGACGATTGTTAAATTCCCAAGGACGACTGTCTTATGTTTCCTATATATTTTTGCAGTCCCTTTTAGTTGATAAGTATAAGTTCTTTTTTTAATATTTAAAACTTCTTCGATGGTGAAGAACTTCCTGACATTCATCGGGAGATTTTTATTGATTTTGCTTCAGTTCATTTATCTTTCTGAGGTTATTTAAAAATATTTTCAGTTAAATCCGAGTGTAACGGCAACATTGTTTCAATTGTGTAACAGCATAATTATCCATCTCCAATAATGTATAATATCTAAAAAAAAAACAAAAAAAAACCTAAGCTAAGTGAATTTCTTTTTTCCAAGTTATCAGATGAGACGATTAGCCATCTTGATATTAGTTGTCGCAAGAATCACTGAAAAACTCTTTGGGCTATTTAGCTCGAAAGAGAACAGACTAACATCATTTTGTATCAAACCTAGTGCCTTCAAACCTAGTGCCTTCCTAACTGAGCAATGGTGAGAGGAAAAAGATCATTCAGGTCTTCAGTAATTATATCAACATTCATACCCTGTTATACCAAAGTCCATTCAATGACTATCAAGAGTACAGTGAATACTTTTTTCCTAAAAGAGTGAACAGTAGTGTGAAAAACTGGATCAGGAGGTTATAACAGGAAGAGGGATCACCATTTCAACTTAGAGGTAAAGTGATAAATTAGAAAAGAAACAGCTCAATTCCTATGACGTTTAGCACGTGGGATAAGAGTTTCAGTTTTGACAGCCCAAAGTGCAGCGAAGAAAGACTTGAAAATGAAATCGTACGTGAAACGTGTGGGGCATCTTGTTACTCCAGGACAGAGAGTTAGAATGTTAGAGAAGGCGAAGATTATCTTTCAATCCTTCATGAGCTATTGGTCCTTAGCTATGATTAATTATTGCTGAACATGTTATTTTCGTTTATGATCGATTTCATGGAATTTAGTTATATATTCTTATTATTCAAAGTAGAGTCCAATAGTGTTATACAAACCTCAGAGAATTCCAGTAAGATGTCTTTAATCATTTCTAAGATACAATAGTTCAAATCTTAATCTAACAAACGGACAATTTTGATGTTACACGATTTAGACAATCTTGCTGTTACACCTGGTATAATAGAATAGGTATTACATACGTAGCATTCTTTTCATTTTTCTAAGCATATTTCCCTATCTCTTAAGACTTTGCTTATTGTTCGGAAGGCGTACTTAGTTATTCAATTGCGCCTATGGATTTCTTTCTCAATTGTGCACTCATCTTCTACAAAATTATCTTGATTCCTGCCATTGATAGATTTCGACATGCCCACTACATTACGAGCTATTATCAATTTTACCACCCGCACATCCAAATTTACATCACCCAGCGGTCAATCATCTAGATACTGAGCATCTTTGACGTTACTTAACTTCAGTGATTATACGGTAACCAGAGTTTGAACGTGATGTTGCGGTAAGCCTGTTTACTGGTTAGTCTTAAAGGTTTGACTAACGAGAGCACAGCACAAAAACATCAATCACCATTCTAAAAACTGAGAATCACCCATGATGTAAGCTACAAATGGAAGATGTCTAAATTAAGCAAGTACGAAAATTTAAATATCTATGAAGTGTTTCAAATGAAGAGGTAAAATGTGGCAGCGAAATACGAAGGCACATTGAAATAATAAAAAAATAACGGTGCACTTAAACCTAAGCAATGTAGTAAGACACAAGAAAATTTCATTTGGAACATAAATGATGATATTATATCATTATCACTTCTCATATATGACAATGAATGCCGGGCAAGTGAAGATAAACATTTTGCGGCAAAGAAAATGATTTAAAGAATAATTGCTATGATTAGAAACGTCATAAGGAAAATATTACTAAGAATAACTGCTGAGAATAGGAAATATTACAAAGAAAATATTAAGAGGAATAAATGCTGAGAATAGGAAGATTACAAAGGAAATATTGCAAGTTATAATTGTTGAGACTAAGAAAGATTTCAAAGAAAATATTAAAATGAATAATTGCTGAGAATAGGAAGGATTACAAAGAAAATATTACAAGGAATAATTGCTGAGAATAGGAAGGATTAGAAAGACAATATTTCAAAGAATAATTACTGAGAATAGGAAAGATTATAAAAAAAATATTTGAAAAAATAAGTGCTTAGAATACGAAGGATTTCAAAGAAAATATTTCGAAGGATATTTTTTACAATTTTGCTGGAGGTTTTTCAAGAGATAATTGTTAAATTTATCTGATAGAATTTGAAATAATATTTTTTTAGGAAAACTAGAGACATGTGAAGTAATAAGATTTAGAGGCCAAAATATTTGCAGAAAACGAAAAATCTATACAATGTGGATGTTAGGAAAGACGACAGACACACGAACGTAAACGACAAAGAAAATTGTTAAAAAAAAATATCAAGAAAATCAAAATCCTATTAACGCTGAGAATAAAAATACCGTCGCTTAACTGGATTTCCCTGCGTAAACCATCTAACACGATATCCTACGGCCAGAGCTCAGTGTCCTGCAAATTAATGGCCTTCGGGTATTCTACTGAAGTTCTGAAAACGCTTTTCTTTTAACCAAGAGCTAAATGAAACAAAGCAAAATATATATGCCCTGCGGCCAAGCAACTATGTTTATGTAAAACCCATTTCCCTTATCTCCCATCTAGCGGAGGATTGAGCTAATCCAGATCTCTTTTTAGGGAGTAAAATAATAACTATTATTCAGCATATCCTTGGCTTCGAAAGAATATCTTAACTGGTAGATAACGAATGCCGAGATAATTACTATAAAAAATATAAACTACCATTATCGAATCATAAAGAGAATGGTGCAAATTACGTTATCTTTTATCGTTTAGGAATCGCAAAACTTAGTTCGATAGATGGCTGTACATTCAGTTCCCAATCAAGCCGTTCAGAAACGCACAGAATCAAGATTCTATATCTAGATTCTTTGGCAATAGTGTCTTCACTAATATGCAATGTTCTTTGACGAAGGAAAGTGTGATAAGATCAAGGATTCTGCCTGGAGTTTTTTTTTTATCAAGTACGTAGCATTTTATGTAATGCGTACAGTATTTAACAGATGAAGAAGGAAACTGAAGCGAAAGAGAGTAATTCCACAGGAGGATGTTGTGAATATCATGGGCCGGATATGTTATCAAACAGTAAATTTTAAATTGAATTACAACTAAATGGAATCGTATACTCAAAATCAAAACAACATTGTTGAAAATTCTGGGACACATGATAATGTAACGAGGTTTACAGAATTTGACACTTACAGGACGTAATGAAAGAAAAAAAGAGAGTAACTATGGATGACATGCTTAATGAATCATTGCTGAGAGTAGAAAGGATTACAAAGACAATATTCCAGAGAATAATTTCTGAGAATTGGAAAGATTACAAAGAAAATATTTCAAAGAATAAATGCTGAGAATATGAAGGATTACAAAGAAAATATTTCGAAGTATATTTTTTACAATTTTGCTGGGCGTATTTCAACAGATGATTGTTAAAGTTTATCAGATAGGATTTCAAATTTTTACCGAAGAAAATTGGCTGTAAAATGTTAAAGTTACAAGAGACAAGTTGATGTGGATAACAATGATCTCCCACGTCCTGAAGAATTGACTTTTGGCAAATTTCTTTCTTACATAGGATGGAGATGCAAAGATATACAGTAGTAAAAAAACAACACGTGCTTATAAAATGTATTGTATCGATTATACAAACATATCAATAATAATGTCTTTCAATCTATTTGTGCCCCCGTCCTTTGAATTACCAGCCATCGATAAATTACCACTTTACCTGAAAAACATTTACTATTACTATTTATTAAAAATAAAATTATATAATAAGTATATTATAATAAAAATTATGAAGGAGAAAAAAGACTTAAAATGATTTTAATGAATTTAATGATTTAGCTGGACAGAGTATTGCAAGACAGGAGGATTTCTTTGGTAACAAAGAAAAAAGTACTTGGGCGTTACGTGACATCTTACGGCAGCGAATATTCTTCAAATATGAAGAAGAGACTCGAAGCGATAGAGATGTGGCTCTACAGAAAAATGCTAAGGATATCATCGAACGAGCGTGTGTGAGCAAGGATGAGATCTCAGAGAGGATGCAAACAAGGAGGAGGCTTATATTAACCTCAGGAAGAGACAGTTGATTTTCTGGGACAGATAAGGAGGAAGGAGGGCCTGGAGAATCTGATACTCACGTGTCGACTAGAGGGAAAAAGTAACAAGGGAAAACAACGCATGGCATATCTAGCGGGCTTAAGCAATTGGATGGAAAAAAACGTGGTCTGGAGGAGGTGTCAGAGGGAAGGAACTTGTTGAACGCTGCAAGGGATAGAGCGAGTTGGAGAGCCATGATCGCCTACGTCCTGAAAGGAATTGGCACATAAACAGAAAGTATTAAATGAATCCTAGAACGACTATTATAGTACTCCTATTATAGTACTTGTAATGCTGGAATAATACTTACTGTTTATATACTTTACGGCCTCTTCTGTAGATTAATATATGAAACATATTTTATACACTGTAAACCTATTAATTCACGGAATCCTTATTTCCTGCAGCTATGACAAACAGTTTAATTTCCGCTTTCAATGATGATATATTTCACATTTTAACTTTTCTAACAAATGCACGAGAAATGGATTCTTCTTAGGCTCGAGATAGAGGATGCAGACGCAAAATATTACCATTCTAGCGCTTATTGGCGCGGAGAATGAAATCTGCTTGCCGAGTTCAATACCTAACCGTGCTTGTTGCTTTTACTTTCGAAAAAAAATATTCTTGAGAAAGATAGGAATTCATTTCTCCAGCTTCGAGATATTCAGTGTATAGCATTTAGGCTGGGTTCTTTAAACTTGGTTGGCAACCGGTGTGGTAGGATAAGCGGGAAGTCAAACTGAGTACATCATGATAAAAACATACTTGATCTGAAACTACAGCCACGCCAGCGAGCGTGTTCCGACTATTGTCCTATTCTCCACAGCGTATGGCATTATGAGACTAGGGAGTTTAATGATCCTTTCAATAATCTCTTTACGATATGCCGTTCCTGATACGTTATATTTATAGGTTCACTGTTATGTCACCATAGTTACAATCAAGCTTCCTGAAGAGTGCATGTCATTCCCACGAAACTCGTTACAGAGACGAGATACGTAACTTCATTCAATATATATATATATATATATATATATATATATATATATATATATATATATATATATATATATATATATATATATATAGTAATGAAATGGTATTTGGTAATCCGTATGGATAATCCCAAGTATTAATCTTAAGTATCTTAATAAAGATGAATTTAAACTTATTCCTATCTCTCGTCTCCCTCTCTAATTTCTATCACATCTGTCATACTTCTCCTCCCTCTCTCCGTCTGTCAACATCATCTTAAAACTACTCCTCAAAAACTTGGATAAAAATAATATGTAAAATTTTAAACCATTTTCTTCTTAATGTGATCTGCGGAACCAGAAATAAATCCCTTTCCTGGAGAACTAAAATATAATCAATGGGCCTTTAAGGATGTCTGATTTTTAATTAAACTTTTATCCAGACTTCGAAATTTCTTGGTAAAATTAAACAATATTTGAAAAAAATTGGAAATATCGTTTAAAACCAGAACCCTCTGAAGACTAGAAATTTTAGCAAGAAACTTCGAAGTCGGGGTAATAATTGCTATTTAAAAGTTAATTAATCTTTTTCATATAATATTAGTAACGCTATATTTCTAATATTATTTTTATATTTTTAATATTGGGCACTATATATAAAAATATCTGCTGTTTCTTAAATCTTACACACACAAAACATATGTATATATATATATATTAAAGAGAGAAAAAAAAAAAGAATGATACACACACACACACACACACACACACACACACACACACACACACACACACACATATATATATATATATATATATATATATATATATATATATATATATATATTCCTTTCCAAAGCCGTGTAGTGATTAAATAAAACAAAATAAGCCACGTGGCTTTTACTTTCATATAGGTTCAACAAGAAACAGCGCGAAACAAAAAGAGTATAAGAAATAAAAAATGAAAATAAGTATCTGTCTTTTAAACGCGTTTGTTGTAGTAAATTTCCAAGTCAAATAAAAGCGTCATATTTGTATCAGAATACAGGTGTCTTTTAAAAAACTTTGATTTGCAGATTATAATATGATGTACAACGAAAGCCTTAGAGCAATTTTTTTTCAATTTTTTACCAGTCTCTTGTGATTATTTGATGTAATTTAAACAAAGGTCCAGACCGTCGCCAGAGTTAACCATTTAAATTCCTATGTACGTTGAAATATGTTTTTTAAAAATGTCTTTTATTAGATGACCGATTCTTGCGGAAACACTTAAGAAAATGGAATCAGTAATTCGCTAGACTTTCATCAAGGATTTTCTCGAGTTTGATCTGAACTTTTCATTACAAATGATTATGTGTAATTAATATTCTGGAATGAAATCATTATATTGACAAGAAAACAGATTATATTCAAGAATTTTCTTATCGCTTCAACAAACACAATCATGAGGTCAAATTGGACGCTTTTCTTCGTAATACGAGGTTTGACTGAAAAGTAACGGAACTCAGGTTTTCATCGACGTTGGAAGTATCATGCACTGTGAGTTCTTGCCATTTAGCCAGACGATCAGTCAGCCAGTCTTTACAGACATTCTGTGGTGTTTGCTTCGTTCAGTGCGCGAGAAGTGATAAGAGTTGTGGGGGTGGGGAATCGTGGATGATTCGCCGCAACAACGCACCAGCTCAAAATTTCCTGAGAATCCGGCACTTCATAGCCGAGAAGAACATCGTCGTATTGGAACAACCTACAAATTCAATTTATCTCGATGTCACTTTTTTTCCCCCATGCTCAATGGGAACATCGAGGGGACCCGTTTTGAAGACTTAGAGGCTATCGAGAGATTCGTAACGACGGACTGAGGAGCTCCCGAGAAGAACCGTTCCGGCAGTGCGAAGAAGCGTGGAAGAGGATGATGGAATAGTACATTAGACTCGAGGTGGATCATTTTGAAGAGGAAAGCATGTAGTTTGTGGATTCAAATTAAAAGAAATTGTTTGTAGCAACAATTCTTTTATTTTTCAGACAAACCTCGTATGTGATATTCACGTTAGAATTATTCAGGAAAATTCATCTTTCAATTCAAAATCTTTCACTGTAAATTAAATTATCTTTGACATTAGCTGATAAGATTCATATTAGTTGAAATGTCTTACCTCAACCAGATCTTTGCCAAAAAAACCATTGTCTTCTTAACTTTTGAAATCATTTTGTAATGTTAATGTTAAGACTCGCCATGTTACCTACAGCGGTCGCATAATTCTCCTTTCATGAAAGAAATTTTCCTCAGAATTTGGAGAAAATGCTTTCTCGATAACTACAATATTATCGGCCTGAATGCCAGGTCAGCTGTTTTCAATCCTACATATCTTCATTATATACATTTACTCTCTTCTCTTACATCCATACAACAACCTCATTCAGTAACGCACTACCTTGAGAGGCTCTCGGGGTTTTTTATTCGGTGAACATTTATTAAGAATAATATGTATATTATATAAATCTATGAGATACCCGGGGTGTATGCGTGACATGTTTGTAGCGCTAATCTGAAATGAGTACACATCTGAACAGTGGGACCATTTTAACAATTCATCCCCGAAATGGCCTGGAAGCTTTTCCATAATCTCGCTGTATTTGGTATATATGTATTCCTTAAAATCTCTTTTGATTCACGGAAGCCTGATTCTATTAATATGAATCTATTCATCTGAGATTGAATTGTAGGAAGATATACATTCACATAGCAGCAAATGACATCATGACATCAAACTATTTGTAGTCATATTCATAATTTTCGTTGCAGAAGTCAATAATCTTGCCCCAGATATTCATATATTTTTTTCCCAATATCTCTTAAACTACACAGGGAGAATTTCTTTTCAGAATGATATTTCCTCGATTACGACACTTCGCCATCTCAAACAATACTCTAGTTATAATAATATTCGAGATATTATAAAGATGCATTTTAAGTAAAAGAAGTGTCTTGGCAAAAAAAAGTGGACGACGGTGTTTACAAATAATTGTTGCTAGGAGAAAAAGGTACGCACACAAAACTATAATCCAACCATTTAATTTTTTCATAACGAAGAAATGAAACCAGGCGTCATGCAACTATATCCTTTTTCATAACAATTATAATTTATTAAGGTAGAAGATAAAAATCAGGAAAGAAGGTGGATATATATTCATCTAATTATTTATAATAATTTAGGGGACTTCAGAGATTGATCAGCCCTTTCTTTCGTTCTCCAGACGCTAGACTGATGTGCGGCTGAACTAAGACTACTGACTGATAGATAACCTTTGAAGTTGCCGATCAACAAAAGAATCCGAATTGTATCTTTATTTTTAAATTCACAGACTCTACCTGAAAATCAGGAATTTCCTAAATTTTATTCTGGCTACCCACCTATCCAACATCTTTCCATTACCTTCATTTCTTTTCATGCCCTGATTATTTCTGCCCTATTTACTTTATTTTTTTATTATTTAAACAATAGTCTGTGTTTCTTCGTCGCGTTTTTATTTGATATCTGGTGGCCAACTTCATCGGGTTCCTACTTGCCATCTTCTAAGCTATTTTACCAAAAGCCAGAAAAACTAAATAATTTATTCACATTTTTCATATAATAATATTCATACAATAAAAGGCCTAAGTGACACTCAGGGTAGAACCGTACTGTGTTGTGTTGCAGGATCGTATAAAAAACCAAGAAGTGAAGTAGGTGGGATTATGTAGGAAATATAACGATTAAAAATATAGTTGAAGAGGTCATGCTTGTATTGATTGGGAAAACATCCTGCCGAGGGTATGTTCCATAAAGTAGCAATTCTTGGAAGGAGTCTGTCAGAATGGAACATACTTCTTACTCTTGGAATACAAAAGGAATGGGGGCAATTCCCATTTGCGTACATGGTATGGAGGTTCCCAGTGGAAAAGGTGGTGGCACGATAAAATGTAGCTTGACAGGCCACATGGCTGGAAATAATCATGAGAGCAGCAATTTTTGGCTTTCGCACGTTGTTGAAAGCCGGCAAATATTTTCGGATTGTAAGAACATTTTGGAGATAATAATGAATTTCTGTTACAAGTCCTACGATTTAACTAGTATCTGGTAGAGGAGAAGTGGTAGATCCATACATTTCTCAATGGTATTTGTGCATAGTGAATATAAGTAACCCGACTAGAATTGGTACTCGACTCTCCAATTTCTCATTCTAAGACTTTTCCAGAGAACACCTGCCCACTTAAGTGTATAGCACCTGATAGTCTTAAGCGGTCTCTCTTCTAGGTACTGACCAGGCCCGTCCTTATTTAGGTGATCGTACGAGAACCGGTGTTTTAGAGTGATATAGCCATAAGCTCGCCTTGCTGAAGCAGTGCCCGTTAGTATGACATAAGAGTATTTCATTAGAAACAAATAAAAGAGTGATTAAATGCTGTGTCATATACATCCTCAGACTGTTGGAAAATTTCCTGAGAGATGAAGAATCTAGAAACGAAAATGATGTTGTTCTGTAGACAGTTGCTATGACTCACATGGACAAAGTGAGCAACGTGCAAATTATAAAAAAAAAAAAAACTAAAACTCATACATAAAATCAGTGATATATATTATGGGAAAATACGTCTTGAAAACCTTAATAAACATAAAACGAACGCAGTAAAGGATTGGTTAAGGGTAACAGTAAACAAGTTACTGTATTTGTGTGAATAGTTGACAACGTTCCGAGAAGGACTTGGCTAAAAATGACATGTATGATTTAGAGCTGTAATCGACAGGAATTTGTGGATAGTAACGATCGGCATGACCTAAAGGTGACACAACATATAACTAATGGTGTGGGGGTGTCACGAAGAATGCTCGAGTGTTCTTTGTAAACAGCAGAAATTACAACGATTCTCTGCGCTGTCAACCACAAACTGTTACTCGGGAACAGGACGTGGTGTCATCGTAAAAGGTGAAGAATATTAACAACATGAAAATTCGTAACATGTAGTTTTTCGTATCCTTTGTATTTATTAAGAGATATTTTATACAATTGAATTCGGTTCGAATGTTGTTTGATTGGAATTTTTATTGTCAGTATTTTATATTTTTCCGTTTCAAATATACACAACATGTATTAACAATATATTAAACTATTATCGGAAAGAGAATTACTTTATAAATTATGTTTATATATTATTATATTATCTTAATATAGCATGTTAATTATGTGTAAAATGTATTGATACATAATGTTACACGCACACACACACACACACACACACACATATATATATATATATATATATATATAAAATGTATGTATGTGTGCGTGCGTGTGTGTGCAATATAGGTTAGTTAATAAAACAAGGGCAAACGAAAGGGTACCAATTTAATCAGTACAAAACAATCAAAAACATTCATTAAATATTATTAACCATATGTCCAAAATTATTAACCTACGTCGAAAATCGTGTTACGTCTCGATGTAGGAACGGATTGTCGACGTAAGTCGAGGACCCACCTATACACCCGAGGAAGGTAGGAGGGTACAACGGCCGAAACGTTGTGATAGCAACAACAACAACAACAACAAAAGAGGACAGTAGTCTGAATATAAATAATATAAATAATGAAATTCTCACTAAAAAAATATTCAGTCGTTGTGTGTAAAGAAACAAGATCCGGTTAAAAAAAAAATGTTTAAAATCAACATACATGATATGAGATTAATGCTTGTTTGCAACATTAGGCCACCTATTTAAAAATATTCGTATGTTTACTTAGAGTTGGGCTTTATCTTCAGTGTAAAATTTTTCAATCTTTCACGGTAAGTTATATGCCATTGTTTGAGAAGACATTGTTGCTAACATCAATTTAGTTACCCCTTCTATTTTGATATCAAATTTACTCATTTTTTTATTTAAAAAAAGCAGTTACAATTTACTGCCTACGAGACGTACAGATTTTTTTGATGCAAACATATATTTTTCAATCATTTCACAACAAGCAAAGTGGCAATGCTACTAGAACATAGGGTGTTACAGGAAGTGAATATGAAAGAGAAGACTGAGAATAGGGAGGATTGGACAAGGGACAGAACCTGAACGATAAAGACAGAAGATAGCGATTGACTTTGCATTTAAACTTTTGAAGATTGTAGCTATCAGGGAAGCGAGGAAACTGAATGGAGTTTCACAAGTGGGAAGTGCGAGTAAAGAAAATGTTGAAATGAAAGTGGCGGTTACATTTAATTATTTCAACAGTAAAAGGGTAGATTGGGTAAAATCATGTCGGACCAGTTGCTATGAAAATATTCGTAGAAAACTGCTCGATCTCCATGCTCGACCAAAATTTTAGCAGATATTTACACTATTTACTGTGGTCCTCATCTTTTTTGCCATATTCACGACATTTCTGCCGTTGCACACACCGACCTTCACCAGATGATATCTTTCAATGTACATCACCTGGAGAAGGTCGGTGCGTACAACGGTCCAAACCTCGTGGACATGACAATAACAATACGCTCAACAGCACGAACGATAAAAATAGAGTAAATTTTGAAAATACAGTCTCAGAAATAGAGATAGATTTTGATGAATAATTCATAAGAATTTTTACGCACTTTTACGAGTTTAGTTATGCTGCATTGGTTATTCTCATCAAACATATTTTTACTTTGGTTTTTTTCACTTTCTCTCATTTCCATGAATATATATTCTTTTTCAACACAGTTTCCGAAATGACAATGCCGTCGAAATGGTCCTGCAAACTATCTTAAAGATGAGTCTGATATCATTTTAAGAAGAAATATTGGAGCTGCATGCAAGTTGATATTAAAAGATAAATAACAATGGCAATAATTCTGAGATTTGGGGGACAAATATTGAATGCGGAAAAACGTTTTTCAACATTATTTTTGCCAAGAGAATAGTATTAAAGATTCATATCCCCTTTCGTCGTCTTGAAATTCGACAAGCAAATATCCCCGTGTCGTGCTGTAACGGCCAATGACTGCATTTGATGGCATATACAGCCCATTTCTCCAGATATATTAGATTTTCAGGAATAAATGTAACTTGTTTTGAACTTGGCTAAAGAAGAATCATGGCTGAAGTTTGAGTAACATTCGATGTACGTTTCGTTCCGATTTTTCTTTTTTTTTCTTTTCAAAACATTTCCTTCTGAAATAACGAGTTCCAACAAACTCGCAACATTATTTACACTATTTATATTGTTCGGAATGTTGTTCTCATCTTCGTTGATGTTATGGCTGTAGTAGACTCTCTTCTAGTTCTATGCCGCATGCCTCTTCCGAAAGTATCTGTATCAGTTATCTCCCTTTAATTAACCTCTCCAAGATTTTGTTCACCACACCAGTAGCCAGGTATTGAAATCGCAACTCTTTGTGTCAAGTCTTTGGATTCAAACAAAGCCACTGGGACATGTCTTGAAACTGAAAGACGAAATAAAGGGTTCAGTTCGTCTTGTAATCTAGGGAAGGTTACTAAATAGAATAATTACACGAAGGTTGGTAATGAACGATAATAATTAGGACACGAACAATATAGAAGTACGGCACATAGAATTAGTTAGAGTAATAATTAAACAGTTAGAAGTGAGTCAAGTGAATTTCACAATGAATCTCCAACTGCAGAATATCTACCAACCGCCCCAAGAAGTCAGATGCGGCACAAGGCTAGACCAAAATACATCGTAGACCCAGTATAAAACAGGGCCGGGTAGCAGTTTCGCGAGACGAGACTCTGTTCTTCGTCTGGAGGCAGAGAGTTTAAATCGCCAACTGCAGACCAACATACAGTATTTACTACTGTATTTATGTGAATAGTTAACTCACCTATTATCGTCCGTAGGTATGCTATAACAGTTAGAAATTCCAATCATATGAAAAAGGCTGGAGTATATAATGGCAGAAACATTGTATATATATATATATAGCAACGAAGATAAAGGGAGAAGTTTAAACAATGTAAATAGTGTAAATATTTACAATACCTCATCTCAGAAATATAGACACAACACGAGACATAGCGTTTCGGCTGTTGTACGCTCCGGCTTTCTTCAGGTGGTTGGAATGCTGAACTGAACCCTTTATTTCGCTCAGTGGGGTAGACTGTTCTAGTTCCACGTGCCATGTCTAATGGACGTCAGTTATCAGTTATTTCCTGTTAATTACCCTCCTCAAGTTCTCCACCGCCTTAACCACATGAAGAAAGCCGGAGCGTACAACGGCCGAAACGTTGTAATAAATATGGCAACAAAGATGATGATAATAGTCCGAAAAATGTAAATAGTGTACATAATACCTCATCTCAGAAATATAAATAGAAAAATCGAGACATATTCGTAAATTTCCACGATAGATTGACACATTTTATATGAAGTCAAGCATGATATTAAACTGGTTCAGAAATATCGAAAGGTCATTTAAATGTCACAGGTTAATAACATCAATCAACATTGGTTTTCATCGAGTGAAACATATCCATAATAGCAATCACCGTACCTCTTCGAAATTCGTCGACTGGCGCTACGGAATCTCAAGAAAAGATTACAGAGGCCACATCATTTGTGGAGGTTCAACTACAAAGATAGATATGACGTGGAACCTGAAGAGAAAATAATGACATAATCAAAATAGTGACAATCCAAACTACTTGAAATAAAGCGGTTTGGAAAGAACCCCCCCCCCATCAATACTGCAAAGAGCGATAACAACTATTTTCCTTAAAAATTGTTTTAAGAGAAAAAAAAAATTGATAAATTTCAACCGACAGCAACACTTACGGTCAACGAATGCCGAATGATTACTTATAAGGAAAGGGCTAATATTACAGAAAAAAAATGTCCTCAGATACTCTGTATAGAAACAATCCTAACGTAAATATTCAAGTTTACATCAAGTAATGTTTCGTCGGCTGCTAAAAGATTAGACACATCCAAGTATAAGAATATAAACAAAATATGCGAGCATTTACCTGAACAAAATATGCGAGCATTTACCTGAACGAAAACGCCAGTTGGATTTATATCAAATGCTTGTTTTGTGTTGTTTTTCGTTCCATATCCCTGAGGCAATCATGATTCTCAACAGATACCTTATGTTTATTATCGGTGAATTGACATTGGGCGAGTTAGTCGAGTGGATTTCTTATTCTTCTCTATAGCCTGGCGACTCAACGTTAAAAAAAAAAAAAAAAAACACTTTTTCTTAATTATCGTTTCATAGTGGAAATCATATTTGCTGATGGATTTTGGATATTAATGTTACAAATACCATATCCCTTCCGGAAATAAATGATCATAGTTCTGTACGTTATTATCTCTGAATTGCAATTTGTTGGGAAGATGAGTGGGGTGGACTTCCTGAGTTGCATTCTCCAAATCTTGTCTACTCGACATGAGAAAATAATCTTATCATTGCATGAAGTCAGTAACCTTACCTGATTGCTTTTAGATATCAAAGTGACATTAAATATTGCTGTTATATGTTATCTGGGGATTAGGCTATATATATAGAGATTCTTGACAAAACCCAATGAAGAATCTGCAATGTTAACGATGCTGATCACCCATCTCTGCCTCAATTACATTTCCACCGACGTAACTTAGATTCCATTAGGCTCATCTACAAATATATTCATGATAACTGTTCTCATGATCTTTCCTATTTAGTACTTCGACTTCAACAATTTAAACGCAGTACTATATTGGCAGCTAGGTCTCATAATTTAGTTGTTGAAATTACTATATGCAACCGTGTGTTTTATGTTAATGTGGAAATATTCTGCAGCTTCGTTCTTTCTTTTCATCTAACAATCCCGCGACACAACACGCTCAGAGTTCTACTGCAGCTATAGCATATGTAATCTGTCTTGGGTAACATAGCCTGATGGATCTCGGCCTACTCCAGTCTGATTTAAAGTCAGAGACCTCCTTCTATTTAAGGTCCAGTAGCTGAGATCAGGGCAGAGAAAGGATGTATTCATACCTTTTCCAAGTGTATTTGCGCGTATATGAATTACCAGACTTCTTATTTTGAGTCTCTAGCCATTACTTAACCCAAATATACTCACAACTGATATCTTCAAAATTTTAAATGTTGCTTCATTCATTATCTTCTGTCTCCTTAAAGCCTGTTTCTTTTACATTCAGTCACAACGTGTATGTTAGTGGATTTATCGCCTTGGTATTAAATTATATATATATATATATATATATATATATATATATATATATCATGACAAAATATTGACAAGTGTTGTCTATTTATTTTATGTAAATTCTTTTCATATCGTCTGATAAGCTTAATATCATTATCATTTAACAAAAAAGAAAACCACAACATATTTTTTTAATCCTATCTAAGTTTTCGGCTTATATAAGCCATTATCAAAGATGACAATTACATTACAATATATAAAGCAATACACGGACAAGACAGTGATGGTAGTCTGTTTCTGTTTACATGGATGATTTCCAAGCAACGATAAACTCGTGCATATAAGACGCTGGAAGCGAAAATCGCACCGCAGTTCATGACGTCACACATGACCACGCGAGAGGGAATTCGAGAAGCATTAAGTATGGGAAGCCGTTGGTATAAACCAATGGCTTCTGTTACCAATTATAGGTATTTAAGAATATTTGTGGAGATTTCGCAGTTTATTTTTTTCAGGTTACGCATCTAGGATGGGGAACCTCCATCCAGAGCACTTACAGCAGCGGGACATCACCTATGGGTCTTCCCAGTGCTTTCTGAAAATTTCCATTTGTAGCAAGTCTTGTCAGCACCTGGAAAACTTTCGGATTTTGGATGTTTCGGATTCTGAAATTTCGGATAAAGGATATTTAACCTGTAATATAATTTCTTTGAGTTTAGTTTGCAGAAGGAAACATTCGATTTAGCATTTCTTTCGTTTTAAAATCAGTTGCATTAATTACAGTGTTATTAATTGCAACCTCAACTTGTCGTTATTTATTTAGTTTTACTTATTAGATGAAGGATGGCTAAATTTTATTAATTTCGGTTTCAGATGATTATAAAATACAATATATATATATATATATATATATATATATATATATATATATATATATATATATATATATAGTTTGTAGCGGTTTATAAAATGATTCAATTATCTTTAAGCAACGTTAAAATTCGATGTTTCTAAAATGTCACTATTGTCTTCAATGATTGTTCTTATGGGTGAGAGAAGTTGAGGGTGAATGTTTTAGCGCTTCCTTCTTGAATAAAGACAAATCTGCTGGTTGGTTAGTCATCTACTGAAAGAGATATTCGAGTGCCAAAAGTACGACTGTCCTCCTCTATGGAAGTGAAAGCTGGGCGATCTCCTCAAAGAGAAAGTGGAGACATGAAACAGCAGAAATTTGGTTCTACAAAAGGATGATGAGGATACCATGAATCGAACATGTGAGCAAGACTAAATTTAAGAGAAAATCGAAACAAAAAAAAAAACTAATACTTAATATCAGGAAGAAGCAATTATGGTTTCTGAGGCACATAATGAGGAAAGTGGGCTTTTAAAATCTGATACCCCTGGGTCGGGTAGAAACAAAAAAAGGACAGAGAAAACAACTCATGGTATACTTAGTAAGCTTGACTAGATGGATGGATGAACAGGGCTTCAGAGAAAATGACAGAAAGACAAAGTTTATTAAGGAATACAAGGGGGTAAGGATGTTGTGGAGAGCCATGATCAGCTACTTCCTGGGGGAACACGGGTCATCATACTTATTATAAAACCCAAGTTGTATGTGTGTGTGTGTGTGTGTGTTCGTTTATATATTGGATCGGATTTCCTACATTTTTCAACGGATTTCAACAAAACTTCAAGGGACTACGTAAAATTACATTGCAGTGGTTCTGACAGTACCAAAAATTATAAAAACACAATTGTTTTTGCACGAAATCAATTCGAAAACACGATTAAGAAGCATCGCTGTCGCGAGAATGAAAGGAGGACAACTCATATCGAGTTATACTTATTATAAAACCCAGGTTGTGTGTGTGTGTGTGTGTGTGTGTGTGTGTGTGTGTGTGTGTGTGTGTGTGTGTGTGTTTCGTTTATATATGGGATCGGATTTCCTACACATTTCAACCGATTTCAACAAAACTTCACTTTTTCATGGCTGGTAGTGTTTCTTATTGTCTTGCACACTTTTTTCTTTATTTTTACATTCAGAATGCTTTAAAAATTCCATTTACAAGACAATTGTTTATAATAAAATTCTATTCAATCGGTAGACTCATAATGATAGAAGACAATGTTTTTGTTTGAGTTTGTGTTTGACCAATTCGTTAAAAAAAAGAAAAAACAACACCAAAAAAAAAAAAAAACTAATTAAGACATTCGTGTCCGTCAACCTTAAACAATAATCTTTGTCAATTTTATTTTTCATTCTTTATGATGGTCGATATTTGATCTATCTCTTACTGTTACATCCCCGGGCAACGCCGGGCTCTACTGCTAGTAAAGAATAAGAATAAGAATTTACTTATACAACTCATAATGAATAAGTACGATTGTAACTCAGCTGTCAGATTTCAAAATTACGAGCCTTTATCCATTACAAGACACGTACAACAAAGCTTGCGGCATTTAGTATTCCCAAGCCACCACCCATCCAGGTACCGGCAACACTCAATGTTGCTTAACTTCGGTAATCTTAAAAGGACCAATATCTCAACTTGATATAGCAATAAACCTCGAGTAGCAATAAAACGACGAACCACGGAAGAGAAGAATAGATTCGTTTTAGTTTTGTCTTTATTAAAAGAGGCACAATCTTGTGCAGGGCAATGGAATGGATGGATACTTTTGGTGTTCTGATGTTTGGATTTCATCAGTGTATTATTTTTCTGAAAGTTAGCGTGGCCATCTACTCAATTTTAGTATGATAGAATTCTACAGATGTAAGATAATTATGGGTCTCGAACTATAAATCTACCATTCATCCATGCATGGAATACTGCTGTCATATATGATCTGGTGAAACGCTGTTCATCTCAAGGATATACACAAAATCCAACGACGGATATACAATGTGATCAGTCCTGACGTGGGGTCTCAGCTCCAGTCACTTTCTCACCGACGTAAGGTGGCTTCTTTCTGTCTTTTCTATAAACATTTTCATGGCATATGCTCTGAGGAGCTATTTTTCACTGGTGCCCCGACGGCATGCATTTAAGCGTGCTACTAGGTTGGCATTTCGGTCCCGCCCTTTTACTGCCGAAAAAGTTAAATATAACCGCCTCTTATTCTCTCGCACTTACTGTCTGTGGAATTCCCGTTTTCATTACTGTTTCCCTGATAACTATAGTCTTTAAAAATTGTAAATGTAATGTCAATCGATATATTATGATGCCTTGATCCTTTGTTCTTCTTTTTAAACTACTTCGTTCATCTTTTTCTCCTTTCCTCCATCTGCCCCCTATACGCATTTTCTCTTACTTTCAGTCTTTGCAGACCTTTTCTTACTAGTAGCAATCCCGGCTTACTTAAGGTGAAATCCTTACAAAAACGAAGTAATCCGAGAGAACATATTATGATTCATGATTCTACGGTTGCATTTTGTTTTTAGTTACCGTAAGAAGCACATTAACCGGATCTATGAATACAGGTTGGAGATTTTTCGCAAGGTATTGAGATATCCTTAAGAAGAAAAGAGTCTAAAACCAGAAGAAAATGATCTAATATGATATTGATAATATATCTTTGCGTCAAATCGAGGGAGAAAAATAGAGTTTTTTTTTGTTTGTTTTAATCCTATTTTTGATTTTTCATGTAGCAATGTATGGTGGATGAAGATGAATATATGAGATTATTCTATTACCACTTTTCTTGTCAGCTTTCAAACCAAAAAAGATTAGCATGTTGTCATCTGGCATTTCGTAGAAAGAGACAAATATTACGTAATTGGAAAAAAAATTCACCGTAGAAAAGTGCGGTTTTCGTAAAAAAAGCATGTTGATAAAATACCAACAAATATATTCGTCGACAAATCAGTAGAAAATGCCAGCCAAACAAACGCACACTAACATAGAACTTATATATATATATCTTTTGTCTATCATTTTGCTTGTCTATCATTTGTATTGATTCGTCGACCAATTTTGTACACTGAATTAATGAAGGTGTAGAACCGGTATCATCAAAATTATGACCCATGAAATGTGGTCAATGCGATTCAATATATATATAAAAAAATATTATCATCAATGCAAATTTGTAATTCTGCGCAATGTAATTGGTCACTATTTCTTTACGATTTTTTTACAAGTAGCCTTAATTAACTGATGCTATATACACACACATATAATAAAATAACTCTATGATATAAATGAAAAAAAAAAAAATATATATACAGGGTGGTCCGAAATTCTTGCCACATCTATAAAATATAATTTCTATTTCGGATGTCTGACATGAGAATGATGGTGTTCATACAAACGTTTTGGATGTGTGACAGCGTCAATGAAATGAATAAACTGAACCCGGTACATGTAATTTTTATTAATTACTGTATTACTTGTTTTTTTCTAGTAGTGTTCTTGTTTTTTTTTTTTTTTGTTGTTTTTTTACGGGGATGTAGGTCGTCACAAGCCTTTTCGACCACTCTGTCTATTGGGGAGATGTTAGTTCCCAACAGGCAGCTTCTTCCCGCTAACCCCTACTTTGAGTAACCGACGCCCAAATGAATGGTTCTCCTATAACTACAATCTCACCCTGTTAAAATCTAGGATTAACCGATATGATCCCCACATATCTACATAGAGTGTGCCTATTAATTTCTAACAATTTCGTTGGGACGTTTACAAGCCGAACATTTTTTGCAACAAAATATATATATGAGGGATATGCATCATATATTTTTAGTATTATTTCTCTAGCTGTCACAAAAGGTGGCATTGTATTAGCGTAAATGGATGATGCCAGAAGAGCATATTATGAGGATATGTAGGATATATAATTGTTGACCCAAAGATTTGTGGAGATTATGTTCCTAACGATCGGGGTAGCATTATTTCGGTAGTCATTTCCATAGAGTTCTTAGGAAGAAGCTGTTTGAGAGCAACTCCCTCCTTACCAGTGGAATACTGACGGGAATCTAGATGGGTCGAAACTGTGTATGTGGCATGGCGGCAACAAGATGGGGATGTCTGAAGTGGTGGATCTAATGAATGTTGCTCGTCAGAAAACTGGTCGTGAAAATAGCGAAAGATTAGCGAGAGACTAACAACATATCGTCTATGAGAAAGGGGTTGTAGGGACGAAAACAGTTCATCGCACACAAGACCGGGTAAAGAAACACATTCTTTAAAATCGAGAAATTGGAGATTGGTCAACTCCGATCGAGATATGAAACTACTACTACTACATATTTTTTTTTCTTATCTGACTGTCATAAAAATTGAGCATGGCAGTGGGATTCAGATACATCTCCAAGCGGTAAAGGCATCTGATATTTTTCTTGCATCTTTAGTGAGGGCTCAAATATGAGCGGTTTGATTTTATTAGAGAGATAACAGTAAACTTTAAAAAGCAGTTCAAAGCAACAAAAGAGCGGTAACAAAAATATATATTACCCTGAAATGGTAATATTCAAATATAGTAGGAAATCAAACAAAAATAGGAAACCAGTTTATTAGTCTTCTCTCATTAGAGCAACAGTTGTATACAAATATACAGGGCGATTAAAAATATTCAACTGCAGGAGGCATATGTTATATGCAAGAAAATATAACAGTAAAGTCTAATTACATTTACGCCCAATATGCACTCTTTTTTACAGAGAGATGGCTAGTAGGATTTTATATATATGACCCCAAAGCATTTAATTGATAATTGATATTAGCCCAAGTCAGCACTATTTGGCCTGTAACACCGAGTAGACTGCTAGTTTGAAATCAAATTTTCAGCTATCGATCAACCTGATACATGTAGTCAATCCAAATATTTCTTGCAAATATTCGGTGGTGCATGTTGTTTGATATGTGTTTCCATTTCTAACGTCGATTATTTCTCTTAATGAAAATAGTTTCTCATATTTGAATTTTTGCAATTAAAAATATCTATCACTTTAATAATATATGCATGGAGTTGTCTAATGTAAAACTTCATTTTATTGTCTCGTGTGAAGTGTTGAAACTTACGGCAAATATTTGATGTATGTTTTGAAAAGTTATTTTTTAAGGAGAGAAACTGGCAGTTGTTTCAATAATGTAAGAATGAATTGTATTTTTTTATGATTAGTACAATAGCCTGAAGGTAATGGAGATTTATAACATTACATTTATATGAATATGATTTTTATTCCAATGTTATTCGTAATGATTAGATAACATATTCGCAATTTTTTAGGAATGAATGTTAAGTTGGTGATAATTAAGACATTGATTAAATGATTTACATCTATAATTATATTTTTTCATGGCTGTATCGTGTTTACTGTTAGGAAGCAGCTAGTTAGAAAAGAATACCTTATACTTGTGTTTGTAATTTCATATGAGGTTAACTGCTTCTTTCTCTCTCTCTCTCTCTCTCTTTCTCTTTATATATATATATATATATATATATATATATATATATATATATATATATCGTGTGCGTGTGTGTGCGTCTGTGTGTGTATAAAATATAATATAAAAGGATAAAACACTAATATTCCGCGTTTATGATTTATTATATTGGAATTGTATATTGTAGGTCTGATTAATTGAATCAGGATTACGATTCCAATGTCATAAATTATAACCATGGAATATTAGTGTTTGAGCCTTTTATATTATATTCTTGCTCTCTCTTGTACATTGTACTCTACTTGGATTCTATTTAGCTGCTAATACCCTTGGGAAAGGTATGGATCTTCTTCTTCTCCCTCCGCCAGCTATGGGTAAAACCGAGTTCCATAGCCTTGGATGGCAACTGGTCTATAGCAGAAAGAAATGGCAAACTACTGCGGCTAAAAATCTGCCTCATCAGTCACGTATCGAAAGATACATGATCGTCTACTCGTGTATCAAGCATGACACATAACTGACTTAACTGAGAGTCCGCTTGTACGTAGAATTGTTATTTTTCCGAACCCCTAATTGTCTAACAATGATTTTCCTAAAAGAATTCTTTACACCTGTTTTTATGCTTTTTTTTTATTTCCTCTCCACCTCTCTCTCTCTCTCTCTCTCTCTCTCTCCCTTTCCTCTTTTTTTCGTTTTCACTTTCATTTTACTGTTATTAACAAATTCGCTCTTCCCACACTCTTCCTAACTCAAAAGGTTTTCCAATATTAATATCATCCTCCTCCTCTGTTGGTCCAATAACTCTTTTTCCTCTATGTTCAAATATCTCACTCACATACCATCCACCACCAATCACAATTTTTAAATCTAAGCTTATTTTCACATAAAGTATCGCACAGTGAGAAATCAGACAGCGAACGGATTTTTTCTAACAATTCTATCTACAAGCAGACCATACCCACATCAGAAACTGCTGTTGGATAGTCTCCACCGTCCCTCTGTTTATTTCTTGCATCCGCTGAAGAAGAACACAGGCGTGTTCGAAAGTTCCGAACTTAGACTCTCAAATTCCGTGTTTCATTTTTGTCACCTGGTTAATAATAATAAATGTTTTTTTTTGCACTGGTTTCATCGGTATACTTTCTTTTGGCTTTGTTTTATTGACCAAATTACAGATGAAGGAGAGACTTCAAGCAACAGGAATGTGTTTCTAAAGAGGTCTGCTGAGTAATTTCTAGAGAGAATGGAAACGACAAGACAGTTATACATAATATAAGAAAGAGAGAGAGAGAGAGAGAGAGTTCATAAATCTAGGACACATACTGAGGAAAGGTGGATTGGAAAATTTGACCCTCACAGTGAAGTTACTTAAGCAGATTTTGCAAATAGATGACGGAACAAGATTTAGAAGAGATTACAAAAAGACAGTACATATTAAGAGCTATAAAGGCGAGGGAAATATGGAAGGTCATGATCGTCAACGTTCCGAAGAGACACGGCATTTAGAAGAGGAAGAATATAAACATTTGAAAGTGATGATTTTTAATCAATAAATCTATTTTTATCGAATCAGTCTGAGCAGGCAACGAAGCGAAATGGTTAGTGAAGTGTGCAGGAAAAACCGAAAAGTCTTCAATTTCATAATTGCTTAGACATCAGATATTGTCAAAATATAATGTCAGATTCGTTGGTGGGTTGATTTTGTTTACCGGTGTATCAACCTCTATGGGTTATTTAATGCCTGAATCTACATATGTTGAACTCAGTTTTATGGCTCCAACTTCAGGTAAAATGCATTGTTGGTCATTTTGTTTTAAATATGTATTGTATTTTTACTGGTATATATTATATATATATATATATATATATATATATATATATATATATATTCATGAATTATTCACACAAAAAACAAATGCAAAGGTTAATGATTTAATTGGGGAGAAATCCATCGTCGCAAACAATTCAAATACTATACAAAAACCTCCGAACCTGTTATGAATGAAAAGATCCTTGTTTCTATAAATTTCTGCTGCATTAGTTCCTACAGACATTATCAGGTATGGAATAGATGTTGTTCTTGTTTTTTCTCTCAGTAATAAGAGGGCAACGAAAATATATGTATTGTTGTATCCGAAAATGCTATTGGAAATGAGTTATTGTTTTTAGAGCGTGCAGTAGCAACGCTGAGTTTGATTTTAAATTTTTACAGTTGTGCGTTCTTGTACAAATATGGTGATAAGCGAATTTTTTACTGGTAAATTTTCTGTCAAAGTGGCATGAACTATATTGTTCAATAATTACAGTAATGTCGCACTTATTATCCAAAAGTCGCACTTGGATCAGTTATTTTTAATTTCGATAAACGTGCAATCAATTTACAAATATATATATATATATATATATATATATATATATATATATATATATATATATGTATTATTAGTTGATTGATTTTGTTCAGCGGCATATCAACATCTATGAGTTATTTCATGCCGAAATCTAAACATTTCGAAAGGATTTGTATCTTTTCAACTATAGATATTGTGTACAAAATGTAATACTTTCAAGGCAATGTTATGCTTTTGTAGATCATCAAATGCATTTTTCGTAATTTGAATATAAAATGTATTTTTATATTTTTTTAGTGTTGCATTGATTATTAATTTGCTATAAAAATGTTTTGTGGCTCATTTTATTATAATAATGTACTGTTGACTTTTGTTTTGATGTTTCACTATTTTCCCATACCTTGTACCCTAACAGGTGCTACAACCACGTGTCAGGCTGGCTCTTGGAACAACAGGAATTAAGAGGTTATTCAACGCTCCTCAAAACCTCCAGTCTCCAGCTCAGATGCCTAGCTGCCGGATGTAGTTTATTATCATACTCAGGATTATGAACTGTTATAGAATGTAGCATAAATTATTAACCGGCTCTATTTAACGTATCTTAGGGCTACTCGGAATCATTTCTGTTTTGAAGTATTTTAAAACGGCGAAAGTTTTTCTCGCATATTACGATTTCATGAATTGAAGTATAGTACTAAATTGGAAGTTAGGTCTCATTTTGCTGTTGGAATTGCTGCAGTTAACCATATATTCTCATAGTTGCTTCTCTCGCACTTCATACTCGTGGAAATCCTGCTCTGCTTTTTGCTTCTTCCCGTATGACATCTTAAACAGATTAAGTACAACGTCAATTGGCATTTTATATCTCGTTGAATCTTGTTCTTCTGTTTCTCGGTTTATTTTCACTCCGTTGCCCCTTGCGTCTCAGTCGCTTTTCTGCCTTGCTAGAGGGTGAAATGATTGAAAAATAAAAAGTTGAGATGCAATTATTTTGTTTTAATTGAAAAAAACTGAAACATTTCTATAGCCGTATTAAGCCTATGATGCGGGCTTAAAATTGTTTGGTTTATTTTGGTTTACGGCATATTAACCTCAATGCCGACAATTTTGTTTTTAATGGTAATATGTTTTATTTCAAAAATCTATTTCTGGGAATATTTTTCCTTGAAGAAATCTGCAGCTGGGTATATATTTTTTTTTCAAATTATATATAGCTGTTTGTATTGCTGGTATTTTTTAAAAAGTATTGCTGATAATTTTTCCTTCAAAAATTATTGCTGGTAATAATATTTTTATTACAAAGTATTTCTGGTATTAAAACCAATTTTTACACAAGTTTGGGTGTTAACAATTTGCCCATAGCTGGGAACATAACGGGTGCTACAACCTCGGGTCAAGGTGAATATGGGATCACCAGCAATTAAGAGGTGGTTCCACGTTCAAACCTGATCAGAGGTCTTGCTGTTGGACGTAGTTTATAGTCTTACCCAGGACGCGGATGTAGTTTATCGTCATACCCAGGACGACTTAAAATTAAGTCTTCAGTTCTTGGTTTATGAGTAATCAGATACGTTTGAACTAAGTCATTGTGTAAAAAAACTGTGTAAAACTGGTTAATTTGTTTTTATTTGTGGCTGCAGTGATGTGTGATAAGATACTTCATGTTGTTATAAGACCTTCGATTGAAGATATTCTTGTAATTGAGCATTCCCTAAATCAGGAGAATATAAACTGCTATATATTCTCGGCTTATACGTAAATAAAAATGTTAGGATATTTTCTTTATTCTATTTCATGTAAAAATCAGTCTAGAACTTTTAAATTTCAAAGACTCATTATTTTGCATTTGTGTGCCTTACAAGATACATCGGTCTATAAAAACGCATTCAATTGAAATGATTAAAATAGTTTAATTCTACAAATTAACCTACCATTAGTTGCAAGGATAAAATGTAGTCTTTAACGATAGGCTTGTATATGAATAATTATGTCAGAAAAGTTTCTCTATTGCATGCATTATTCTTTCTAAGATTTCGGAACACACACACACACACACACACATATATATATATATATATATATATAGTCGACTCTCCCGTCGAGATTCGACGTATGAGGGTCAATCAGATCAGTTTCCAGGAAACCGACAGCCCGACACCGGCACATGAGATTTGATTATAGTTGTGAAGGCTTCGTACAGGACCATCCACACTTTTTAAAGGGACGAATACAGAGACCTGGTGCATCGAGTGCCACAAGGTTCCCAAACGACCCTCCGCAAGTTTTGAATTCAGAGTTGTCCTTTTCCTAGACCAGTTGCCATCCAGGGCTATAGAACCCACTATGTCCTGCTATTTTATCCATAGCTGGAGGGAAAGGATTCATACCTTTCCCAAGGGTATTAGCACGTAAGTGAATGTAATGGATTCGACTGGAATTCGAACTCGGCTCTGCGATTCCTCAATCCAAGCCGCTATCCATTACTCCACCGTGCCTCCTATTAACCCATCAATGCAGACATTATTTATTCTGAAGAAGTCCTTTTGAATGAAGAAACACGTCACATAAGAATTTTCTATTTTGTCATTCAATTACACACTAAAGTGTAGAAATGGTTAAGTTTGCAAAGGCTAACACAAAAAGCAAATGATGAAAAAGAATTATGCAGAAATCTTTAAGAACTATAAGCCTCTCTATAAACAAAAAGAATTATATGAAAAAAAAATGACTTCATTATTTCCAAATTTTTTCTTTCCAAATTTAAATTTTCGTTTATTTATTTATTTATTTTTTCTCTTGTGGCATGACGATTTTAATTAACTAAGCTTTGATATTGTAGTATTATGTTCCTTCCGCTGCGGAATCCATTGTCTACATGTCAAATCCAACCGGTACAAATTGTAGACAGTGAAGCCAGCGACTCAGCAGGTACGGCATTAACAGATATTCTATTGCCATCAATGCCTCTAAAGAAACAGAATATAGTGCATCCGTCCAGTAACCAAACCCATCTAAATTAATCAAGTTAACCTGCACTTGAAACTCAATGATAATTACTAGTAACTATTGCCTGAAATTCATATATCCAAAGTTCCATACGAAGTGCTTGTAGTTTCTTTATTAAATGACTGTTTCTCAACCTTTTTTTAGTTTAGGTCACACTTGTAGAATAACTAAAACTCCAGCGCGCACTTAACAATTTAATAATATTTGTCATAAAATTTGAAAATAGGAAAATAATAAAGTATTCTCTTGAAATAAACATTTATTTTTAAGACATCACATCGTATATTTACGCATTCTTGTGTGAAACCTATGCTTAATGTACCTTGGCAAAAAATATATTTTAATGATAGTATTTTTGGTTTAGCATTCTAAAAGATTGGCGGTATCCTTTTCATTTAAAGGGATTTCTGAAGAATCTGTTATATCTTGTAGAGGTCGATAATGAATGATTTAAATATCTTGAGCAAAGGAAAAAGGAATTGAATTCTCCACACCTTCTTGAAGATTAAGGAATTTAGCATCTACTTTAAAATATCAAATAACAAGGACATGACTTACACATGTGCTTAATGTGTCTGTAACTTTTAATCATATTTTTTAATATAAAAATAATTCATGAATTACTCTTCTGCTAACTTCAGGCGCACATGGCTACTTCCAAGGGTGCATTAAATTGCCCGTGCCCACGAGCTGAAAAACGCTGCCTTCTGATGTGAAAGCGGGTATGATTGTGAGTGGAATTTTAATAGAAACATGAAGAGGATAAAAGTTATTTAAATATAACGAAAAAAGTTATATAGCATAGCAAACATGATCCTTAGCAAGCCAGACTCTTTAGGACACCCGACTTGGGTATGACAAATAAACTACATACAGCAGCGCATCCTCTGATTGAGAAGTTTTGAGGGGCATGTGGGCCACCATTTAACTGCTCTTTTCTTGCCAGATCGACCCTGAATCGGAATGGTAGCACCTGTTAGGGTCCCAGCTATCGGTCAATAGCAAACCATGTAAAACAATATGGAAGTATAAAAATATATTTTTATTATATGTTAAAATAATAGAAATCGGTTTTTGAAAAAAAAACAAAAAACAAAAAGAAATTACCAACAGTACATTTTAAAAATATTACCAGCAATAACTTTTTGAAAAAAAAAATACCAAACTCACGACAAATGCCCTTTTTACAAAATTATATAAACGAAAAGTGATCTATAAACTTATTTCTTGCAAAGAATACACATTTTTACGAATCTGTTCTAGTCAGCATTAAATAATCCACTGAGGTTTATATGCCGTAAAACAAAATAAACCCAAACCAAATCTTCAGGAGACATTTTGAATTAAATAATGACCATTACTGATGGCAACAAAATAAGAAAACGACTGAAACAGATGTGAACCAACCAGGTTGTTTATGCAAAGTCATTATTTGTGCTCAGCATCCGTTTTATTGAGAAGGCTTACAGAGATATCTACACACGCAATTGCTCAACATCTCTCGTTCCTTTGTCTTGCGTGACAGCCGCATTTTTGTAACCGATTTTTATGACTTGAAAGAATCTGAAGGCAGATCCAATCAAATATGTCGCTCGTAGGAAACTTTGATATCTGGTTATTTAATTATCATTTGTTTTTGTAAATATTGAAACACAAAATTCTATAGTCTGTCGCAGTGATCGAATATAGGAGAAATTAGACGGAAACCTGATTGGCTAAACATTTTGCATCACCTCAGTCCGATTTAACAAACATTAAAGCATATATCGATCTAAATAAAGTGAAGATATACAAAAACGCGACGACCCTTAAATATTAAGATTAACTGTAATCAAGATAAGAAAGGATTCAAATGTAAAATTTAATGTAAAATTAGATACTCAAATACCACAGAAAACATCAACTAGAAAAAGATAAAAAAATTCAAAAGGGACGGTCAGATGGGATAGTTACTACAGGGAAGGACAAAGAAAGAGTAAATAAAATTAAATGAACAATTCAGCAAGAATTACAAATGGCATAGTCATACGCCTGAAAGGACCTTACAAGAACAAAATCAGTCCTGGGGTAAAATTACAATTAGATTATTTCAAAGAGTCAACACTCAGATAAATTGTTTGGAAAGTCGATCGGCGGCCAACAGAACTTTTAAACCATTCCATGTTTAACTGACATTAAGAGGAAAAGTTGGAAACAGGTAACAGGTTGGTGGGATCTGTCCCTATAATCATGAGTGAGTGGTCAGTAGTAACATGATAAAAAAAGAAAAGAAAATAGTTAAACAAAATGAAAAACATGCCTTGTTCACAGAGAAAATTTTAGCCCGCTAAGACATACACAAAACTATATATATATATATATATATATATATGTATACATCTATGCACGTATCCCACGCAGAGGAAAATATAATAGTGTATTTTATATAATATGGAGATTATTCTGCGTTTCTGAAGAAGGCGTGTTTATTACTCTAGATTCAAGCGGCTCGGATTCCATGAAAGGGAAAAGGCGAGTCTTGTGTATTCACAAATTAAGGACTGTGAGCTGGAGTTTCTTTCTGTATCTGGTGAAGATATATTCACAAAAAGAAATGGAAACATTGATTTGTAAGCTTTTTAATTTGGCAGCTGGCTCTCCTGGGTGGACGCCCAAACAGGGTGAAAAAACCGTGTTTCTTGACACCAATAAGCTTACTAACTGAATGAATGGCTATTTTACTCACTGTATGAACTGACTTCACTAATCGCCCTTCAAACAAATCACCTGACTTATCTACACCAAAGTGGTATTAAAGAAACTCTGGGAACAAAGCATGTTTGTTCATCATTTTCGTTTCAGCAATTCTGTTCCGTCCACGAACTACGGTTTTTTTATATCATGTCGGTTTCACTCCCAATGCGAATGACTGCAATATACTTTCGCCATCACAATTTATAGGTAGAAGCATAATCCTTCGTACCCAATAACATAGACCACTTGTCGATTTCATTTGACTCAGTCAGAACTCTGCGTTCGTTCATCCGAATTTTCTCTTGTTTGTCAACCCTAGTTCTTAGTTTATGAACTTTTTACCGTACTACCGTTGTACGGCTGTATTACTGATAATTTGCCTTTCATTTACTGTTTATTGCTTTATATTATTGTTGCACTGTTCTTTGCTTGTTATTGCTTTTTACGTATTTTGTCAATTCTGTTTGTTGTGCAGATCTTTTAACAATGGCCACTCACTCTACAATAATAATGCACATAATGGGGAAAATGTAAATAGGGGAATAAAAACATTCTTTCATAAATCTTTCCCGTTATAAGACTATTTAAGAATTACGAACCTCTGAAACTATCTCCAGTGCAGCCTATTCTATGTTCGGTTACCTTCTTTCCTAAACTAAATCTTTTCTGATCGCCATCTGAGGGATTTGAAGTGTTTAGTATTTACTAATCCCACATACTGAACTTTTACGATTGATTGAGGGTATGTGATATCATTACCTTCATTCTAATTTCAGATCATTGTTATAGTATTTAAAAGTTTTATACCATGTTTATCTATACTTGAAATATTTCTCTTAAGGCAAACAATCATATAAGAACTTGGAAGATGGCTCCACTTGTCCGAGGTCAAAATTCTGCTCATTCCCGCTAGCTGGCGTTGTGGAAACTGGATATACAGAAAAGAAAATCCTCTACTCTTTTTTTTTTTTACAAAAAGATGCTTTAGGGATGTTACGTGTCTCGTTTTCACTGGAGCACTATTCAATCCCCAGCGAACCTTTGGGGCGTTGAACAATGTATATAAAGTACACAGCATACAATTCTCTAAGTGTTGTAGAGTAGTTTTCACAGTGGAGGCTTGTATTTCAATAAGTCGTCCTAAATTAGGTTCGACGTACAAAACTTTAGGAACTTGAAATAAGAGTTAATGACGCAGCAATCTAGTGTGATGGTTGATACTTCAATGTCCGACATCGATTGACTCACTCAACACCACTGAGCCCAACTGGCCACTGCTAATAATACTTATTATCTGTGGGAGAGTCTATTACAATAGAATAGGTAATGTTCAGGTATAACTCTAAGCATACTTGACTACCCAAAGACAACTCGAAATATAAGTCACACAAGCTTTCAGTCGTAATTTAGACACACATACGTCTTCAAAGCACATCTCTACAAACACACACACAAACACACATACACACACACATTCATCTTGTTTTACCTTCAATCAATTTAGTTTAATAAGAAAATAACATGTCATTGATAATTGTATGCAATTTTAATGTATTTATTCTTTATACTCAGGTTAAAATTCGCTAGGTGCCCACTATTAACTGATATTACGACAATAATTTTCGCACTAAATATATCAACAATTATTATCAGCACAACAGAAGTGGTAACCCTGTTACAGACTAACCAAAAAGTCTATTCTCTTTTCTATAATAAATGCTAATGTCAGTGTCACAGATTTTCAGCTTGACTCCTGGAGACAGCAGTGTAACATTTCATACTATTTTTGAATTAGGCCGACTCCGTGAGTTAAATAAAATAAAACCCTCCTGAGCTGGATACTTATCCACAATCCTGAAACTTGAGATTCCCATTTTTTCATTACTGCGATTGTTTTCCGCAATTTTTTCCATGATTTTTTTTTGTACAATAAAAACTTTTATAACTTGAAAATAAATTTGAGAATAATCGATATTAATTGCGAAATCCAGCGAAAGTCACCCATGAAATATATATAAGTGTTTGTACGTAAAGTATGGACCTTCTGACATCAACATTCTCTTTAAATTAAGTGCCGGCAGAAGAATTATCGTTGAACATTTAAAAGGTAAGTTTAAATACTAATGCAATACTTAAATGCAGCGATCAATTTTGAGTTCTTCTGTAGTTTATTGTTGCCTATCACTTCTACTCCTCCCGACCTATTGTGATGAAGGTCCAATCAAGAGAACTCCGTAGGACCTAGCTTAAATGTGCCGATAGGGCGGTTTTAAGCTAGTCGTAACATAATTTCTTTAATTTATCATTGTCATTAAATGTTCCCTTCTTGGTGTTTCGAGCTGCACCAACTTTTGGTTTCATTTATCTCTTATTGCTACCGCTTCGCAGTTCCTTTCGTCCAGAAATTTCTAAGTATAGAAAAGCAGGGTTCGACTAATACAACAGTATCGAAGGCATAGAGAGAAAAATGTTTATTCGCCAATCAAAAAAATAAAACAATAGTTTCACAGGCGTGTATACAGCCATACATAATTTTTTATTAGAAATATACTATATACAAAAAGTTGAAACCTTAATATCTGCTCGCCTTAGCTACATGTATTATAGTAGGTTCCTCCATTAGGTCACTTAAAAAAGCAGCATATCACGATGAATAAAGGTCCAGAAATCAACAGAAACAAAATTTTTTCTCAATATATTTATGTTGTTATGAAGAGGAAAGACCAAAATATTTTTTAAATATTTTTTGAAATTTTTACTACTCTCTAGCACGTAGAAAATTTTGGTTAAAAATTTTTTTTTTTTTTTACGACAGCGCGAAAAGAATAAAAAAAGGTTTGTTTATTTTGCGCTTTTCCCGAGGAAAACACACGTTAATTAGGAAATTCTTGCAAAAATCAAATAATTATTGGATTTTAATGAAACTTTCAGGAATTATTCAGAAGTGAATGAAATTATTTTTGAAATTGGTTTTTTCAGAAAATCTTGTTAAAAAGAGAGTTTTTTTTAACATGTTTCCACCCACCTACATATTTTCATGAAATTTCGAGAAATTAAATCTTCACGTGCGGGATTTGTTTTATTAGTTATAAACAGGACTCTTTGTAGAAAGTAAATCACCAGTTTTTTTTTTTTTTTTTTTTTGTAAAACAGTACCCGGTTTCATAGAAAATCTGCTTTGAATTATAAAAAAAAATGTAAAAATGTATGACATTAATAAATTAGAAAAACTTTCACCTGTTTTTGTAAATATGTTATACTAAGGACATTATTTTATGAAGAAATAAATTTTTTTCGATGACTAATGAATTTTTTACAATTTTTTTCCCATTTTTAAAAGTTTTTTCATTAACTTCTTAATACTTCAAAAATCGTTTAAAACTTTCTTTCAAGCACGTAATGCAATGATAACATTAATGAAAAAGTAAATTTACGAATCGAAATTTGAAAAGCACATAACAGTCGCTTGACACAAAATATTTCTAAAATAATTTAAAAACGGAATATCATTGAAAAAAACGTTCATAATTTCTACGTATGGAAATATATACATGACATAATCCTTAAAAAAATTTAAACAATTATCTAATTAATAAAAAACTTTAAACTATTATCTAATTAAGAAAGTATGAAATAAAAAATAGATATTACATAATTGCTGAATAAAAATGTTAATATTTAAAATGTTCTAGTTAAAAACGAAAAACCGCGTTCGCTTACGTTTCAAAAATTATTCAATTTTGATCATCCATAGTAATCTGTCATCACCTCGTCACAATCGATTTCTTTGATAAAATTCGGGCACATCGTTAAGAAATATTTGGATACAAATTTTAATGCTATAAGTAAGTACTGTTTGTTTCATATCAGATTAATTTAACTTTAAACTTTCTAATTTTACTCAAATAACGTGTCAAAAATATATAAATTTATTTTAGGAAGTTTGAAATGAAAATTTTGTTTTTGTTTACAAATTTCTTAAAACTTAAGAAAATTAAACAAAAATCGAGCATATATTTGACATTCCAATCTATATAATTCCTATCTAAAAGACACCAGAATATGTTACTTAATGTAAATAATAAATTTAATGCTTTAGCTTTCGATTACTAACAACATATTTAAACAAAACTTTGTTTTCGTTGATTTATGAGTCTTTTTTTATCGTGATATGCCGCCTCTAATGGAGGAACTTATATTATAGTAGCGACCAGCTAACGGACCTATCAATATGACTTTAAAATTAATAAAAATAAAACAATCTCATAATGCTGTTGTTGATTTCTCTTATATTTTATTCATACATATATGTATACATGTATGTGCGTGTATACGAGAGTTGACTGAAAATTACATAGACTGATTATGAAGAAGTGATGCTAGAGCAGTTGAATATTTAATGAATTGATGTCAGCCCCCTATTAATAATTGCATTTCTTTTTATTTCTAGGCAAACTGTTATCTGCCTGTTCAAAGAAGACTTCAAAAATTAATAAAAGAAAGACGTCTTTTGAAAATGGAGAATATCTGGTATCGTGGTTTTATCAAGAAACTGTAGAAAAATAAAGCTTAGCACCCTAAGAAATT
>CAHIKZ030005620.1:900000-935000 GCA_903632075.3 Acanthosepion pharaonis | reverse complement strand
TTGTTACTGAAGGGAAAAACGTTTCACCAAGATAACTGAAGTAAACATCAGGTTTATTAAATTTAGAAAATACACTCTCTTCATGGGGTCCTACAAAGATGTTAGCTACAATGGGTTTTAAAGGAGCACCCATTTAACCACCATTTGCCTATACCTGACAGCGGCGAAAGTAAATTCAACCGACATCGTAGCAACTTTCATCAGTTCGACAAATATCTTCAGGAATAACAAGATGGAACAGCTGAATACGATATAATGCTCAGCACATACTCACACGCGTATATATATATATATATATATATATATATATATATATATATATACATTGTTATCTTCAGCAAAAACTTATTTCCTGCTTAAACGAAATCGTCAGACAATGTGTTGTGTTTTGCCTTTGAGTTTCGGCATTGAGTTTTAGCATAGACTTTTGGCTCGACTATTTATATATGCTCGTTAGGGATGCATTATCGGGAGGCCGATTGTATTGTACTAATGGTTATTTAGTTTGGCGCTAAGAGATATTTTTCAACTTATTCTAGAGACTATTGCGCGAAAATAATTGTGGATCCGTATTCAGTATTGTGGCTATATCTTAGCGTTGTATTTTAACTTTTTATAGTGTCGCCGTTAGGTGTAGACTTCTGTGTCCACTTTTATATTGACATACTCTCTGTCCACTATATTGAGCACTTTAACCCATAAATATAGCATACCTGAAAATTATATTTTTATCATACATACATACATACATGCATACATATGAGATAAGCACACACACACACACACACACACACACACACACACATATATATATATATATATATATATATATATATATATATATAAATAACAATATTGGGTAAAGATGTATTGCAAGTTGCAAAACATTTTTTCTTGGGATACGTTTCATCCTTTAGGTGTTCATCGGATGACAGCTGACATAACTGAACTACATACATTTTAAATATATATATATATATATATATATATATATATATATATATATATATTATATATATATATATATATATATATATATATATATATATATATATATATATATATATATAATATAAATGAAGAAATTTTGAAAAAACAAACAAAAATCCTTCATTTAAATCCGACAAAATGATATATATATATATATATATATATATTTTGTAAAAATAAACAAAATTGAATACAGCTGCCAGGGTACATATGCTTCATTTAAATGATTTCTTTACTGGGCATAGTGTGTGTAGAATTGTTCAAGGATTTTTTTCGCTTAAACTGTTAGTTTGTTTTTCAGAATTTAAGAAAAAGTCTTAAACACCGAGCATTGTCATCGTATAAAAAAAAAATATATATATATATATATATATATATATATATATATATATATATATATATATATATATATAAAGTGTGTGTAAGTATATATTTGGGTAGCAATCTCACTTTTATACAGGTTTCATTGAATACAGCTGCCAGGGTACATATGCTTCGTTTCATTCCTACAATGATTTCTTTACTGGGCATAGTGTGTGTAAGAATTGTTCAAGTGATCCTGTAGACTTGAGCACTTTCGCTTAAACTGTTAGCACATAACTGTTGTAATTTCCTGACCAGGAAAGGAATCACTCATCAGAATGCAAGTAATCATAAGAAAAGTCTTAAACACCGAGCATTGTCAGCCCTCGTCAATGAAAAAAAAAAGCAAATATATATATATATATATATATATATATATATATATATATATCAATGTGTGTGTAATATACAAGCTAGAATAAGATATCTTCTAAAAGGAAATCTTCAGATAAAAATGAAGTACAAAATCAGAAACGCAAGTCAGATATCTTCTTGCAAAGCGCCTGGAAAATAGTTATGCAAATAAATGAAAGAAAGAAAAAGTATAATTAGACGGCAGAATAAATAATGTGCGAAGGAAAAGAACGTAAGAAATCAAAATGTTTTATGCAAAAATAAAAGAAGTAAAACGCAGAGGAGATACATCAGTTGGTAAAAGTTAGAAATGAAAACCTACGTCAGACATGTTCAATGCATTAAAAAAGAGCTTTACAAAAACGGAATATAAGCATAAGAAAGGAAAATATATATTTACTTTCAAAATTTAATAAATATAAAAAAGTCAAAGTGTCCGGCTTCATTTCATAAATGACATTCGATAAAAAGACATATATATATATATATATATATATATATATATATATATATATATATATATATATATATAAAACATATACAATTTTATATATGAAAAACATTTTTGAGAATAGATATATATGCGTGTTTGTGTGTAGAATGGCGCATATTATCTATGTCTTTTTTTCTATCTCTTGAAATTTATATGTACATATGTATTATTTTTCGTCTGATCTATTCATGAGAAATAGATCGTGTGAGTCTCGTAATCATGAAGTCGATTGAAGCAAAAAAAAAATATATGCCTGCCTGTTTCATATGTACGCGTAAGAACATTTTTGCAGAAATGATTGAAAAAAAAAAGGTTAAAAGAAATATATTTGAAATATATGAAGTTTTTCAATATAACAGAAGATAAATATCCGAATACTATTACTGTCTATTGTCGATTCCTAGTGAATCATATTGTGTGAAATAAGTGAAGAGAAATCGCTTTCAATTATTGAAAAGAAAAAAAAAAGCACGCGACCATTTCTATTTTCTCCTCCACTTCTTGCTCTTACCCAGCCTCACTTCCGATAAAATTGCATCCATTTGCTGCTATTTACTAGGCTGAGCTGTGTTGGGCAAAAGGTCAGACACGCGGTTCAATGTTTATTATCTAACTCACGTCATTGCACTCGTTAGCAAATGTATAAGACCTATTACCTCTAACAAGGTTACTTTCGTTTCATTTTTTATATTATATTGTATAATATGAGATCGCATGATGCGATAGATTTTTCTTATTGCATAGGCTATTGTTCACACAGGATCTATGGTCAAGAGAGTTCTGTAATTGACAAATTGGCAGCCATTGATATCGTATTTGCATGGTGAATTATACTTAGAACCTGGGAAGAAATCCTGATTTCACCTACGCGATGGGTCCAAATTGTGATTGTATGAGATAGGTCTATTCTGAACACTGAAATTAGAATGCATATATGTTGTAACTATTATCTCTGCAGAACGCTAACGTGAATTTCCATAATTCACATATTTTTCGCCACAAGAAGAGACGTGTACGTTCAAAGAATAACAGTGCTAGAGATGACCACTTGATGAATCACTTTGCAACACCATCCCCAGCACTTTCTTATGAGAAGATAGGTGCTGCTTTGATTCAAAACAGTACAATAAAGCGTCAGTTGTATGACAGTTTAATGCCGTCTTAAACCATATTAACTGGTGTGTAAACAAGGGTTAATTGCATCTATGAGATTCAAGAGTATAGAATTTGTTAAGCACTATGACGCCTGGCCAACTGAAGACTGGAATGCATCTATTTTTTTTCAGAGGAATATGATTTGCAACAGTTCCTTATGCGTAAATGAAACATTAGAAGACTAAATGGTAGGGGACTTTATAAAAAGATTACAATTTAAATTATTAATCATGCACCCAGACAGATCATTTGGAGGGCCATGTTCAAATATAGAACATCTGAACTCTTCTTCTTCCCTCCAGCACCAATGTTGAAATGCTCAAGGTATATGGAACTATTGCAGGTGATACTGACACTGTATATGCGTATATATCTGTGCAGAATAGTTGTGCGTGATTGTGCTCCATACCACCGATCAAAGGTTGTCGAGACGTCTTTTTTAGCAGGACCAAATTAACAAAATTGGACTGAAAGGAAAAAGAATTGAAGTCTGAACTCAGTTAAAAACTGGACAAAGTTGGAGAAAAAAAGATTTCAAGGCTGAAACAACTGGAAAAAGCGATTAAGAAGAAATGTTATGGTTAAAATGTTATTGTCCGGTTCCTTGTACCACGGTGATAGTCCAAGGTAGAACCAATAAAGAACTGGAACACAGGTATGGAATAACACAGGTATATTACAAAAAGGAATATATACAGAGAAGTAGAAGTGTTAGTACAAAGTATCAGGTGTAGTAGGGAGAACAATGTAGTCTCGACCAGTATCACTATTCCAATGTCTTGCAGTAATTGTCTGAACGCGACTCTGTTTCGGACTGCCTCTGATGCGACTCTTGACTCGACTTGAACTACTGACGATATTCAGTCACCCCCACCCCACGAGGGCGTCATGTGGCACAAGGCCGGTTTAACGTGGGATCTCCGAACTCGTGGGCTCTGCCAAAAATATGCCCATTGAACCCGTATAAACGGGTTCTAGGTCGGTTTACCTCCCCGAAACAGAATCCGCCCTTCGGTGTAGCCTCATTCGGGTTCTTCCCTGCCCGAAGGCGGAGAGTTCAACCGATCAGCCGGTGGAGAGTTGAACTACTGACGATATTCAGTCACCCCTCCCCCCCACTGGGGCATCATGTGACACAAGGTCGGTTATTTAATGTGGGATATCCGAGCCCGTGGGCCCGGCCCAAAAATATACACATTTAACCCGTATAAACGGGTTCAGGGTCGGTTTACCTCCCCGAACGAGACTCCGCCCCTCAGCGTAGCCTCTTTCGGGTTCTTCACCGCCCGAAGGCAGAGAGTTCAACCGGTTCAGAGGTGCACGATGGACTCCTTGCCTACCCCTGAGGTGCAGTATTTATTAAGTATGGAATAGTCCATTATTAATATTATGGGTAAGATCCCATAACAGAAAAGAAGAAATCTCTATTGACTACTGTAATAATTTCATCCTCAGCATACCCAGTCTTATACAAACAGTAATAAAAAAGCTAATGTTATACAACATACTGACAGCTAGGTAATTTGGCTGCAGATGTAATATAGGGATTCACGAGTAAAATTGAGTCAGTCAATCATAAATCACTTGTTATTGTTTTGTTCTTAAATTTAACATTTTGTTACTGACTGTATTTAGCCTCTGTTGTATTTTAGTGGTTAGCTACATATATTCAGAAGATAATTTACTGCCACGTGTATAAATTATTATCGGACATTATAATAGACCTTTGATGTAGATTTCCTTTGTCATTCAAGAGATTGCTTTTCTTGTAGGTTTCTAATAACTTTTTAATTTATTTTGATATTTTAAACAACAACAGAATAGATGAATGCATAAATACACAAAATCAAAATCCTCTACCAAATAATGAAAAGAAACAGGACTCCAATAAAAGACTTCCAAAATTGGGACTATAATCAGGAATTAGAATGAAAGCAGTGATGGTAACGAACCTGAATCCGTCATATAAATTCAGGATATAGAATTAGTAAATATCAAAAACTTCAAATACCTCTGTGTGTGGATCAGTTATAACAAATTTAGTATAGACGCTAAGGAAGTGAATATAGAATAGGCTTTGCTAGAAAGAGCGCAAACTGAAACAAAACCAATAATTTAACCTAAAATTAGTAATAGAATTTGTTAGCGACTTTCATGTGAGTGTTACGCATATCGGCAAACTCGTACAGAAATATCGACACTTACGTCTCTATACAACAACCTTCTTATATCAATGGTCAAAAATAATTATCAAAAAAACAAAGAACTGTAGCTGATAACAGAAACCACATCACTTGAAGAGTTTCAATAGCAGTAACGAACAAAATGGATAGCCTGTGTATTTTAAAAAGATAATAATGGCATAATAGAAATATGAACATTCCAGAGTAATTCAAACGGAAAGGTTATGAAGGCAATCCCCATCAACACCGGAAAGCTTTTAAAAGTTTGTAACCTATTTTGGGGAAAATAATTTAAAGAGAAAGATTTTATAAATTTCAAGCGAAAGTAGCTTGTGGGCCAATTAATTTCGAATGTTTCCTTACAAGGAAACGGGGCATATTAACCTTACTATTGCATATTACAGAAAAGTACATTTTTCCATAACTTAATTTATATATCCTATTTTCGTTACATATAAAGATAAATATTTCAAAATTTTATTTTGAATTAATTTTGATATTACGGTTCATAATTTATCAAAATTAGAAAAACAGATAATATACCTTAAAATAATAGAATATTAAGTCATTCCAATAAAAAGATATTTATAATGGAGATATGTGGAACTTCTTAATTATATGTTCATTTATGAGCGGGGCTATTTTTTTATGAATTATGAATTGCTGCATCAATAAGACGTCTCAGGAAAGTGATCAGCTTGTGGCGCAGTTGAAGTGTTTTTCTATAGTAGCGGCCATTATTTTTTTTATATATTGTTGGCTTGATTATTTTGCATCTTTCTACAGATAATCTGACTGTGATTCTCTATTATGCGAGTTTGATGGCAGCACATCACACACTGTAATATCATTATAAATAAATCGGTCTACGAAATCCTCAGTATCTTTCTGTAGAACCACATCTCTGTCGCCTCGAGTCTCTTCGTCATCCTTCAGAAAATCGTCCAACATTGGCTACCTTAAAGAAGGACAGATGTCACCTAACTGCTAAGTATCCTTTTCGTTGTTACCAAAGATATCCTTCTGTCTCGCAATACTCTACCCAACTTTTGGCATGCATCCGTGCCCATCCCAATACTTTTACGGATCTCAGTATCGCACTTACCGCCCCCTGTCACAACGCTTTCCAGATATTTAAACTTCCGCGTCTGCTTGATTCTAGTGTTCTCGACCTGCAAATAGCATTTCGAGCCCATCTTCTTACTGATACTCGTAATTGTAACACTGTGAGTAAACCTCTATTCCTGTTGGGAAAGCAAATCCTCATTTCTCTGACACTGCTCTATCGCTATTTCCATGGTGAGTGTTCAGATGAACTAGACTCCTTTGTTTTAGTTTCACCAGTCCTAACCTCCACGGCTAAGACAGGCTTTGCCACGCACATTGTAGCGAGGGACCCTCATTCCCTTCATATATACTTAGTGAGATTGAAGTTTCACTCATACAGCTTCTACGAACTGCTGTCTTGAGGCACCAACTACCAAGGGGCTACTTCTCCGATCACTACCCTCTTGTGTTCAAATCTAGGGTTAACCGTTATTTTTCCGCATATATTCGCATAAACTATACCTCTTACTCTGTAACAATCTACCTGGAGTGGCCACAGAGCCTTGTAAGGAGAACACCACTGTAAAAAAAAAATGAACAGATGAAGCTTTGAATGCCTTAAAATGTCTTGGCCATCGTCTACGTTGATTTTACCCCTAATAAAATATTGTGTTAAAACAGTAACTTATGAAATAGTACCCTAAATCTTCAAATATAGACAGACTCTAAATCTTCAAGTTTGAAGAAATTAACTTCGGGGCTTCAAACAAAGCAATTTATGTGCCTCCTTAATTTTTTGTCCAGATTCTGGGACACTGCTTCCCAAATGTAATACACCATTATTTTTTAACTGTGAAGAGGACTTTTGAACATTTAGTAACGGTTCACTTATTTTTCACCGTAAATGTACGTAAGACACTTCTGAAAATGTCTCTGGTTCAAGAGGAACTTACACAGGGAATGCGGCATTTTTTATGCATTTTCCTGGACATGTATGAGCGTGATTGCACTTACGACACTAACTTCAGCCTCAGTCATGTCATTAAGAGGCTACTCATTAAAATGAAAATCGGCTATGTTTGTTAATCTGCACAAAATTGTGGTTAACCATCTTTCTTGCACAGATTTCCCAAACATACCTTCCTCTGCCAATCAACTTTCCATAAAAATCCTATAATACACCCCTCTACAAAAAGCTAGTCCTTTAACAATGACTCCTAGTGTCTTCAGCTCCACAAGGAGAGTGCCAATGAGGAATTTCTTATCAACTGACAATCATTAGCCTTCTACATCAGAGTTGCTGTATGGCGTGAAATAGATAAAGTCACTATATTGCTATTTTTAGTAAGCTTACGTACATATCATGTTCAAAACGTCGCTTCCTGTACGATCACCGAAATTAAACAATGTGAGCTTTATAAACGAAATTGCACCGCTACGAATACAACAACACGTCATTCCGCGGGACTAACGGGCCTCGGTAATGAAGAAGTAACTAACTATATTGTAACGGTCCGGGTTCCATTCTCGATAGTGGACTCCCAAAAAGGACGAAACGGCCTTCCAGTACTTTCTGCATTCTTTTGAGGATTCTTTGATTCGATGAATTACTATGAATGATAATTCAAATCCGTTAACATTTTTCATTTCTCTTCTCTCTCTCTCTCTCTCTCTCTATATATATATATATATATATATATATATATATATATATTGATATAATTGATATAATTTAATTAAAATGAATTCTAACCTAAACTTCTCTTAAATTGTAATTAAATAAATAAATAAAGTTTGCTAAATCAGAGAAATGAATTAGCTATTTTTGCCGTAAGGAAAAAAAAATTACTTAAAAAATATTTAAATATAAAATTTTTTAAAATCGTAATATAAATATACTTTATATAGAAAAATAATTTTACTGACTGTAAGTAACTCTAATACATTTTACTTCTATTAAATGAAATATAATCTATAGTAACTAATTATGAAAATATTTTAAAGTTGTAATTAAAACTGTAGTACATTAAAATGAATACTAACCTAAACTTCTTTTAAATTGTAATTAAATAAATAAATAAAGTTTACTAAATCAGAGAAATGAAAATTTTACTTGAGTAATATTTAAGTATAAAATTTTAAAAATCGTAATATACTTGATGTGATAATAATTCTACAAACTGTAAGGGATTCTAATTGCATTTAATTGTTCTTGAATGAAATATAGTATATTAAAAATTAAAAGTAAACATATTTCAAATCGTAGTTAAATAAAAAGTATTCTTAACTAAACACCCCCCCACCAAAAAAAAATCTTTAAATATACGAAGGAAAAAAATGCAGTAAGAATTTTAGCCGTTAACAATATAATTTGAAAAAAAATCCAGACGACACGCTTTTAACGGATGTTAGATTTCATTGAAAAATACATACCTAGACACTACCAAAACGTAGCAAAAACTGATACATTAAAATATAGACATATTGAACACCCAGCCACCCCTAGTATGACAAAATAGATTTATCTGTAAACTTGGAACGATGAATTTTGTTTTAGCTGTGTATTTAAAACCCAGTAAGTTTAAAAGTTATTCCAAAATTCGCTTGAGGATGAAATGGAACTAATGTCTTTAATTTAATTACAAAATTAATTTCGGGGCTTTTAGCTTCCATTTTTGAAACATGGTTAGAACTGTGTAGCGAAAAAACATATTTTAAATCAATTAATTTATAATATTATATATATATATATATATATATATATATATATATATATATGTGTGTGTGTGTGTGTGTGTGTGTGTGTGTGTGTGTGTGTGTGTGTGGTTCGGTTCCTTGTACCACGGTGATAGTCAAGGTAGAACCAATAAAGAAGAACTCGAATACGGATATGGAATAACACAGATATATATTACAAACAGGAATATATACAGAGAGGTAGAAAAGTGTTAGTACGAACAATCAGTTTTAGTAGTAATTGTCACGGACTGCCTCTGACTCGACTGACTGACTCTGGCAGACTTCACTCCAGACTTCAGACGGAACTCTCTGCTTCCTCTTGAGGCGCAGTATGTATTACGTATAGAATAGTCCATTATGTTATTATGGGTAAGGCCCCATAACTATATATATATATATATATATATATATATATATATATATATATATATATAAAGTCTATATGGACAGTAACATTCCTTTGAAACATCTTTCATTAAATATGGTAAACAAGCTAAGATTTAATTATTTTTTTTATTTAGTTTTCCAGCCTCCCTATGTTTTTATTCCGTTTTGTATGTTTAAGTTTGTACAGAAATTTCCCATAATTTTCATTGTTAGAACACTTTCGGCCACTTCTTTAGATATTTTAAAGGGTGGGGTGTTTTTGGTGTTGTTAGTTTTTCCTCATGTTTTGTTTGTTTAAATTGTAGTTTATTTTTGTGTTGTTTTGAATAAGAACATTACATACACACACACACACATATGTGTGTGTGTGTGCGTGTGTATACATAAATATATGTGTGTGTTTGTGTTTGTGTGTGTGTGTAGGGAGAGAGAGTGAGGGAAATTTAAACCTATTGCTATACAAACAGATATGTGTTTGCTAACTTTACCACACAGCCATCTATTAAATTTCAACCCCAAAATGAAGTTCCGTTACATCAACAATCATTCTATCGAGGTGCAATCGCTAACGATAACTTCCGGGCATTTATCTTTGCCAACAAATAGACTTTGAATCGGATTCCACATTAGAATCTTCCACTGTAAAAACAAGTTCTTTTATAAAAGGTCATTTTCTCTTTGATGTCCGTCCCTTTCTTTATTTTATTCTATCTTTTTGGCATTTCTGTTAACATCACGCATTATTAATTCACACAAACTAAATCCTTATTCCCTTTTTCTGCGAACATTTTCTCATGGAGAAATATGTTTTCTCTCGGAAGTTATCCAAACGCCAAAACATACTCCGATATACACGCGATATACTTAGCGATGCAAGGAAAATGTAAATAAATAAATCGATTTGTTTTGCAAGTTGATAAAATTTGCTTTTCAGCATTTTCTTTCCCCCATCTTCATTAACCAGATAGTCGCGAGGATTTTCATGAAGGCAGGCATGGATTCTTCTCAGATCATGCAATTTACGAATACAAAAATTATTGCTGTGATTCCTTGTTTCTTATATTTTACGAAGTAACGAATGGTTCTATTTTCTATCATCGCGTCATCACAATATATACACATTACTTCGATATTGGTTTTCTGTAAATACGTCGAGTTCGAATTCCAGTCGAATTCATTACATTCACTTAAGTGTTAATACTCTTGGGAAATGTATGAATCCTCTTCTTCTCTCCCCAGCTATGGGTCAATAGCAGGACAGACAGGGTTCTATATGTTGGATGGCAACTGGTCTAGCGCAGAGAAAGATAGCAAACTACTAAGAGAAGAAAATTTGCCTCGTCAGTCATGTATCGAAAGAAACATGATCGCCTAAGCGTGTAACATGCATAGCACATAACTAATACGTCAAAATTATCTTCGTAACAACTATAAAGTTTTCTTTTTAATGAATGCAGAATTCGATAGATATTAAAACGGCTTTGTCCGATGTCCGGTAATGTAATTCCTGGAATTATCGCAAACTTTTGCTAGGTTAAGGAATTTGGCAAATATTTGTAACTGAACACGCTAGTATGTACTCTAACATGTGCTTTCTTAAGACAAAGAGAAGATCGGTCATTCATTGCTGTGTATTATAAAAATTACATGTTCATGTTATACTGTTGGCGAAAATAAATGAAAAAGTATCCTGAGCAACGGCTTGTCATTATTTCTTTTTTGTTTGTGTTTTTTTTTTTTTTTTTTGAATATTGTTAAAATTGTTAATATAATTTTAACTTTATTTGAAATATCTTATTTTTATGGTCCAGGTTAGGACCAAGGAAGAACAACACGAACACAAGGGTAGAAATAACGAAGGTATATTACACGAAATAATAATACAAGATGTGGAAGGTGTTAGTATGACTGTCAGTCTGGTTTGGAGCGTGACGGAGTACACCTGGTCCAAGGTCGAATCCTTTGGTTACGGCGCCAACTGTGACGTCGCTCCTCCTGGTCGCTCTTCGCTGTTCCAAGTGTGCCGTTCCAACCCCTTGGTTAGATGATTACCAGCCTCGCCTTTCCCAACCCGCTTCCAATACCTGGTTACCAGAGCAACTGTACTGATCTCCGGTCTGTCTACCCACGTTGTGTTTAGATCTTAGACAGACGGGATCAAACAGGGATTGGGGCCGTATGCAAGTTGAGTCCGACGGGGGTGGCAAAACACAAGTAAAAGAAAAAACTCACGAGACAAAAAATCACTGATAAAAAAAGGGTAACAACCTTTTATATCTAATGTTCGTTACATAAAATTGTTCTTACTTCCCGACCCGCTTTGTGGACTATGGCACCAAGCTTCTATCATACAACAAAAAGATTTCGAGTTGTCTACTCTTTAGAATTGTGTATGTCGGAGTGTGGTCTAGTTCGACACTGGGGCTAATCTCTATCAGTCGTTCACAGCTGATTCTTCTCTTCGGCTTGAGTTGGACGTATTTCTTCACTTCGATCTGGTTTGGTCGAATTTCTGTTCTCGGGCTTGGCTTGATTTCAACTTCTTCTTCCGTCCTGCAACTCTTTCCTGTCGACTGAGGTGGAACTGATTTGCTTGTTTGGCCTGCAACTTTACTGCCTGTCTGAGGTGGACCCTTCTCGCTGCCGTCCGGGGCTGAACTCAACTCTCTGTCGTCCGAGGTGATCTCTTCTCGCTGCCGTCCGGGGAACTGTTTGTCTGGCCTGCAGCTCTTCTTCTTATCTTCGACTTGACTGCAACTTCTCTGCGGCTTTCGAGCAATCTTCTTCGACTTGGGCTGGAAGGATTTCTTGTCTTAGGATTCTCTTGCCGCAAAGGGGCGAATGAACCGAGCCCGATGCCCGCGTTCCAACTGCTCTGGCCGTCTACCCCGCAACTCAGCCGCAACTGATTTCTGTCGATTGGGGTCCTGCTTTTTATTGACGCCGCAACAAACCGGGGTGGGTTTGTCGGCGTCAGGGTTTTCGATAATTCCAATAGTCGCATCATTTCTGATTTCCCATTATCGCTATTATTTTCACCCCTACTTCCTCCAGTGCCTCTGGGGGAAGACGCATACCATCTCTCCCGGTCTCTCGTATGTCAGGTGACCGTTTTCGACCAATGGTTCTTGATCGAGCATTCTTTCTCCTCTTTCCCGCATATCACGTGACCGTTTTCGGCTAATGAGATTCTGGTTGGGCGTCTCCCGTACATATGTGACGTCTCCAATCGGGCGTGACTTATCCCGTCCTTGTTCTGGGAAGGATTAGCTTGCTAAAAAATCAAAATCCAATTTGGTCTCTTTCGCACGCACGAAAAACGGCAATCTTGGCTTTTTCTCACCTGGGTTCTGTCAAAACAGCCGCCGCTAATTAGATATGACTTCAGGAAGAATATTGGCGCTATCTGTGAGCCAAGACAATCGTTTTTCACCTCTTTGTTTTGTGCTCAGACCTGATAGTCAAAAATCTTAATTATCTGAATTGAAAATGTCTTCACTTCATCATCGTGGGAGTTCTGATCTTTAACAGGTCAGAATCTGTATACACTTCCAGCGGTCACCCCCTCATCCCAAAAGACACCTTTCCTCCGATTAAAATTTCGTTTCCATTGTTCTAAAGATCCCATTTCTCCAAGTTGATAATGAGTCTTCTACGCAAAAGTCGGTCATATGCTCCGACCGACATTTTTATCAATCGCCTATATGTTTATACACTTTTATCAAGCCTGGTCTCTTTTTCTCTCTAAATGACTTTTCATTCTAAATAACAATTCCCATTGTCTTCCGAAAATTCGGCCAACATGTTGGCCTAGATACCTTTGTGACACCTGTTTTCGCTAATGACCGGCCTTTTGCATTTCTCGACCTCTCTCTTTCCTTTTCCTCCCTCTCTCTCTCTTTCTCTGTTCCTTCCTTTTTCTCTTCCTCTCCTTTCCTTTTCTTTTAGGATCGTCTAAGTACAATTTAGTGAATTATTTTCAAACTCAATTATTCTTCGTCTAAAAAAAACTAACGACTGGTTAATAAACAAAGTAGAAAAAAATTAAATCATATTTCTATGAATATTTCTTTTTTTTCTAATAATGCAAGGTGCCATAGGAGTGAACTACTATCGGCTCGACTCGATTCGGCATCTAGCCACCCGCCAAAGAGGGTTGCATGTGGCACAAGGCCGAGTTTAACGTGGGTTTCCCGAGCCCGTAGGCTCGTCCAAAAAATGCCGGTAGAAACTGTAAAAACAGAATCGGGTTGTTCAACCTCCTAGAACGAGACTCTGCCCTTCGGCGGAGCATCGTCCGGGTTCCTCTCTGCTCAGAGGCAGAGAGTTCGACCGTCAAGCCGAGAAGCACGGCTCGATTCAGTATCTAGCCATCCTCCCACGAGGGTTGCATGTGGCACAAGGCCCAGTTTAACGTGGGTTTCTCGAGCCCGTAGGCTCGGTCAAAAAATGCCCGTAGAACCCGTATAAACGGGATGGGGTTGGTCAACTTCCCCGAACGAAACTCTACCATTCGGCGGAGCCTCGTCCGGGTTCCTATCTGCTCAGAGGCAGAGAGTTCGACTGTTAAGCCGAGAAGCTCGGTTTGATTCGGTATCTAGAACCCCCCACTCCACGAGGGTTGCATGTGGCACAAGGCCGAGTTTCACGTGGGTTTCCCGAGCCCGTTAGGCTCGGCCAAAAAATGCCCGTATAAACGGGATCGGATTGGTCAACCTCCCCGAACGAGACTCTGCCCTTCGGCAGAGCCTCGTCCGGGTTCCACCCTGCTCAGAGGCAGAGAGTTCGACCGTCAAGCCGAGAAGGCTTGGATTGACCCTTTCTCTTGAGAGGCGTAGTATACATAGTGTATATATTGTTTTTTTTTTTTGTTATCTCCCCTAAGCCATCATCTGCTATCTATTTACTCAAGCTCGCTAAGTACATTGCATCTTGTTTTCTTCTAGTTGTTTGCTTTTAATCTCAAATTTTCCAAGCCTACTTCCTGTATTATATTGCCTAGAAATTCCAAATGCCTATTTATCATGATACGCATCCGTTGTTTCAATTTCTCTAAAACTTGGTCTTTGCCCACGTGTTCAAACCATGTTACTCACGACATCCTTCTAAATAAGTGTTATAGTGGACCACACCTATTCTATAGTTAATAGACTCTACCACCTATAATAAGTAAGAGTAGTAAGAGTAAGGAGTGAGTCGGCTCAGTGGGTCGGTCAGTCAGTCGATGCCGGAAGACCGTTAGTCGGATACTAAAGTATCAGCGACCACAATTAGATTACTCTGCGTTATACCTATTATATCAAGTTCCTAACGTCTTGTACGTCGAACCTATTTTAGGACCGACTTAATACAAATACAAGCCTCCACTGTGAAATCACTCTATAACAATAAGCAAGTTTGTTGTTTCTTCAAGATCCTCTTCCTCTGTGAGGAGATTGTCTAGTATCCACTGCCATATAGAAAGAACAACATTTTAAAATCGAAATTACGATGAATGACCCATGCATTGAATGTGTCGATTTCTAAAATATCTATTTTGTGTTCATATAATATTTTATTTAAATTCCACGAAATATCTCCTGTGTATGTTTCTGATGTTCCTTACAGGTTCTAGTGTAAATCAATGCTTCAGGTTTTCATACACTTTGTGAGTTAATCACCTACCATTGTTTTCATATATAGAAATGTATATACCACATTATCGAACAGGCAAATATATTTAGAATGTCCTTCATTCAGAATTCGTGAAATCAATGTTTACTCTTTTATATAGGGAAATATTTCATATTCTCTATTTCCGTATTAAGAATAAAGAACTAACAAAACTCGTTCACCCTCCAGACATACTTCTGTATTTAATTAGTTTTATTACATACAGCTGTGTAATGCTTAGGCCATGAAGCCAACATTTTTAGGAAAAACAAGAAAGGTGAGATTATTAATTCAAATAATCTATGAAATACCCAACTCACTGATTCACTCATCTTGATAAAAAAAAAACTCTTGGTATTTAATATTGTACTAATTGGATTAGATTATTATATCGTAAACTAATCAATCATTGTTCCATATTTATTATCATGTGCAGCCGCTGTCGTTCAAATGATAAATAATAGAGATAGATATTTGCCAGAGAATGAAACAGATTATATATAAGGAATCGGTATTTTATAGTATATAGCCGAGGTACCCGCCGTTGCTCGGGTGTACATGGATGCAATTGTATAAGCAGTCCCTCCTGTATACCCTCACCACTTGTCTAGAAATATCTGCCTGCGTCCCTGCTTGCATGAATCCTCCGTTGATATGCTAAGCTACCCCTCATCTTTTTTACGGTATCTTCTTCGCAAGTTTTAATTGTTCTTAATAAAGGAATTTCATCGAGAAAAATCATCTTGTGTGGTCGTTGTTCGAGGTGAAATTGTTTCAACGTTTTAGATATTCAGTAAATTTCCTATGGCCGTAATAAATTTCAAATAGTATGGCATTGTCCACAAATCTAATAATCAAACAAAAACAGGGATGAAGCTTCAGAGCATGATTCAACTGAAAGTGCAAAGTGAACACCCCCATCTACTCACTTTTCATCAAAGATTGTTCGAATGCCAATTTAGGATGGCATCATATGAATAAACTAAGTAGATAAATCCCAAAATCCTATTTTGGAGCTAGTTTGTCGAATATTTCTTCCATTTGCGTGAATGTTTGGTTTAGGTTATTTCTTCCACTCGCGTGAATGTTTGGATCAGATTATTTCTTCCATTTGCGTGAATGTTTGGTTGAGATCATTTTTTTCATTTTCGCGAATGTTGGGTTTAGATTATTTCTTCCATTCGCTAGAATGTTTAGTTTAGATCAGTTCTTCCATTTGCACGAATGTTTGGTTTAGATCATTTCTTCCATTTTCGCGAATATTTGGTTTAGATTATTTCTTCCATTCGCGTGAATGTTTGGTTTAGATCAGTTCTGCCATTTTCGCGAATGTTTGGTTTAGATTATTTTTTCCGTTCGCTAGAATGTTTGGTTTAGATCATTTCTTCCATTATCGCGAATGTTTGGTTTAGATCATTTCTTCCATTTTCGCGAATGTTAGGTTTAGTTTATTTTTTCCACTCGCGTGTATGTTTGGCTTAGATCATTTCCTCCATTTTCGCGAATGTTTGGTTTACATTATTTCTTCCATTCGCTAGAATGCTTAGTTTAGATCATTTCTTCCATTTCCGCGAAAGTTTGGTTTAGATTATTTCTTCCATTCGTGTGAATGTTTGGTTTAGATCATTTCTTTCTATTTTCGCGAATATTCGGATTAGATTATTTCTTCCATTCGCGTGAATGTTTGGTTTAGATTATTTCTTCCACTCGCGTAAATATTTGGTTTAGATCATTCCTTCCATTTTCGCGAATATTTGGTTTAGATTATTTCTTTCATTTTCGCGAATATTTGGCTTAGATTATTTCTTCCATTCGCGTTAATGTTTGGTTTAGATCATTTGTTCCATTCTCGCGTGAATGTTTTGTTTAGATCATTTCTTCCATTTTCGCGAATGTTTGGTTTAGATTATTTCTTCCATTTTCGCGTATGTTTGGTTTAGATCATTTCACCCACTTGCGTGAATGTTTGGTTTAGATTATCTCAGTTAAATAATCTAAACCAAACATTCACGCAAGACAATTTCGGTATCAGATATATTTTACATGGCAATTTGGGAAAACATCAGATGAAAACCAAGGTTTTTTGGCTGGCAGACGCTCTTTTTAACAGTTTCATCTTATACACTGGGAAACGGGAAGGGCTAAAATGAAACTATCGTATTTCCTGCATGATGACAATTTTTGGCGACATTTTCTAAGAAAATCGGATAAAAATTGAGGAAGTTATTCAAGATTTCATTTTAAATAGTATGACATCCCGATTTATTTCAGTCTTTTGCAATTTTTGTGTGACGCCAATGCTACAGGAAAACTATTAAACACTCTACATGAACCCCATAACATGAGCTATATTTTGCATTAAGTGCAAAGTACATCAGCTTATCCAGTAAATTTTTTTTTCGCGTGAAACTGCCTTGGTTTTTGAAAAAAGTCATATCCACCTTCAGTGTTACCGATTTGTCTGTCAAATTCTGAGGAGCCTGGAGATTAAATGGTTTATCTTGACCTAATTTAGTAAATTTACAACATGCGTCGATATCGGTCGAGAAATGTAGACGTTCATAAATAGTCCACACATACAGAGACATATTCTGTTTTATATATATTTTTATCCAAGTGGAGAGATATTCGTCGAGTGTAAGATTAGCGATTATGTAAGAGAAATCGTCATGGCGAGTTTTATTTCAGACCGATTTTTTTAAATTACATTATTTGTATTAATACCATTGGGAAATGTTGGAACCCATCTCCTCTTAGCTAGAGATTAAATAGATTGCAACCATTCTAGAAGGAAAACTGAATTCAAAACCATCATGTTGTGATTTAGGTACCGACATGGTATCTTGACACAGACACACAACTATAGTATATATCTTGCCCCAAAGACCCTAATCGGATTCGTGGTGTGACGTGTTGATTCGAGTGCCGAAGACTCGTTCGAATGGTAATAATTCTTCGCTGCAATCACACTGAAGCATTCCTCATATAATATACAGAAATATTTGCTTGTATTCGCGCTCTCTAAATTCTAAAGATACGAAGAGCAAGAATTTGACGGAGACATAAAAAAAAAGTTGTTGAAATAATTCTCTAAGAATTATACAGATACAGAATTTGAAGCACGTAAAAAAAGAATATTTTAATAAAAAGCATTTTTTTTTTATCCGAATTGAAAGGTTAAAATATCTCTTTGTATTGTGAACGTTCGTGTGTCTTAAAGTTTCAAATGATATTTGAATAAAAGAAAAAAGAAAACAGGAAAAAGAGGAGAATTTTTTTAGCGTCATAAAACATCCATTTTTATTATGAGTGTGTGTGTGTGTGTGTCGATTGAGGATATAAAAAATAATACCAGTAAATAAAAAGACCCGGGATAAAAAAAAAAAGAAGACATTCGACTAAGGCAAATGTTCAGCCGAAGACATCATCTAAGCAAAAGGAAATAACAAAAATCGTATGACATAACCAGCTTCAGGCAAATTTGTCTGACAGTGTTAACTAACTGTATTGAATTCAATGATCATTCTGGTAGAAGAAGTATGCAAAGAGAAAGATTCAAGAAAAATGTGAACGAAAAGCTAATAATAATAATAATAATAAAAACAGAAATATCATATTTGACATTTCTGGAACCGATACTGAGGAAAGGGGGTTTAGAGAATTTGTCACACAGAGGACGTTTTGAAAGCAAAGAGAGGTAGAGGAGATACTTGACGAGCCTGTGTAATTAGATGGCAGAACAGGATAAAGCGTAGAATATTTTAGAGTTAAAAAATATCCATTTTTATTGTGACTGAATGTGGACTGACATGCGCGGTCGAGTAAGGGTTAACCGCTCGTAATCAAAAATTAAAGTTCTAATCGTATTTGTTACTTTCATTTAAGGCATAAATACCTTTAAGAACTTTACGAATCCGTTTTTCCTTCTCGCTAGTATAGGTAGCCGTAATTGGCAATCAATCTCCAAGAGGAGAAGCACTGAATTGGAAACCGCCTGGAGAGGGTTGGATCCGTCAGGATATATTACACTAGACACACCACCTCCGCTGCATATACAGGGTGACCCCCAAAAAACGGGAAATATTTAACAATCCAATAAAACCAAGAGTAATAGAAGAAAAATATTTTATTCATAGTAATTGAAACCTTAAAAGCTGCCATTTAAGAAATATTGATGGAATTTTCATTTTTTTAAAAAATACGTCCTGTAGATGGCGTCCTCCTGTAGGAATCCATTCTTGAAATCTGCTGTTGAGATTCCTCATTGACTGCTGCAACATCTTAGCTGGGATACTGTGAATTTCATCTTGAATTCTAAATGGCGAAATGTTTACTTGCTCAAGGTCACTGTCTCGCAGTGTTGCCACTTGCTCATGTCTGGCAATACGCACTTCAAAAATTCCCATTTTTCGGGGTCGCCCTATATAATGACCCTAAAAGTGTAATGGGTCATGGGCCTCATCTTCGTGTCTAGATTGAGAATACAAGAAATGATAAAAGTAAATAAAACAGTTGTGATAAAATATCTCAAATTTTCCAAGCCTTCTTTTTTCATGAGATGTCCTATAAATTTCAAATCTCTTTGAATTTAACCATCTAATATTAAATATAACGACACTTTTGTTATTTTCAATAAAATGTTTTCGTTGCTATTTCGTTCTTGGTATTCCCAGCATCCTTCTGTAGAACCAAATCTGTGGTCTCTTCATCTACAACGAAAACATCCTATATTCACTACCATTTTGGAGGACGGATTTAACACAGTTCAACATTTTTCTTTGTTTCTTATGAAATATTCATGTTCCTCAATACTTTGCTTAACTTTTGGAAGGTATCTTTTGTTATGGACATGAACCATCGAATTTCAGAGTCACTTTTTCCATCATGTATTAATACACTCTGCAACATTGCTTCTTCTGTATTCCGTGTCCTTTGAAGGCGTTGGAAATTATTTCTTTCCATTACTTCATGTTCTTTGTAATGTAACTCTTATGTTTTTTTGTTTTTTTTTTGTTATTTCGCCTAATCCCTGTTCCGAAATCCATTTACTCAAGCTCGATAGGTAAGTTATAATTTGATTTTCACTATTCCTCTTGTTTTCATTCTGTCTTGTGAATATCAAATTTTCCAAGGCATCTTACCTCATTATGTACTCAAGAAATTTATACTGTCTCTTCCTGACGTAAAATATAAATGTCCTTTGTGTTTCCATTTTCTCTAAAACTTCGTTAAGCACATTTTCCGTCCATGTTAGTCTAATCATCTTTCTGTAGAACCACGTCTTTCGCTTCAAGTCCCCCTTTCTCATGTGAGGAAATCGTTCCATATTCAATGACATATACGAGGACTGATATTACATACAAGTTCAGCAATGTTTTCTTTTTTTCTAATGTAATTCATCTGATTCTTAATATATTGTTTAGATTTTGAAGGTATCTTTTGCAAGCCCAGTATGCATACCGATTTCAGTGTAGCTCTTCCCAGATATTTAACTTATTGTATAATAGTTTTATTTTTATAGCTGCAATTTTTAATTTGTTTGATTAACTCTTCCTTTTCCTGACATCCAACGGAAAAGGAATTTCTTTTGATAGAGTGATTGACTGATTGGTTTTCTACGGCTTAACAACCTTCATGTTTATAGACCTCGCAAACAAATCGAGCTACAAAATTCAATAGCAATGCACCTGTCATATTGCTAGAAATTATTACGCATATTTCACGGATATCAACCTATATATACTACTAAAACTCTTTAGGCGTCCAGCTGTTTAAATAGTTTAAAAAAAGATGTCAAAGCGACACTGACACATGTGTTCTAACGCCACATTACTGTAACTACTAAACTATGCCAAAATTGCAGCAGTGTCAATTGTTATTATTCAAGTGACAGAAAATAATGATTAGCAAAATTTATTTTTTTAATGCGAATATATACTTGTAAAATAGATGTTTAAGGATGCTGAGAATACCATAGACTGGACAGGAAAACAACGATCACATTATACTTAGAACTAGAAAGAGAAAGTAGAAATTATTCGGGTTCATAATGAGAAAAGAGCATTGTAAATATTAGTACTATTAATCACGTGCCCATATACAGTGTTATATTTTAAATCTAATTCTTAGAAGAAGGTATATTTATACAAGAAATATGTACAGAATATGACCGATCGTGTGTGCAACGATGAGTTCTTAGAGAGGTTGCAAACAAGGAGGAGGCTTGTACTTAATATCAGGAGGAGGCAGCTGAAGTTTATGACACATTTAATGCGGAAGAAGAGGCTGGAGAATCGGATACTCACGGGTCGAATAGAGCAAAAAAAAAAAGACAAGGGAAAACAATGCGTGGCATACCTGACGGACTTAAGCAAGTGGATGACAGAACGATTTCTGAGGGAAGCAGAGGGAAGGAACTTGTTGAGTGCCGCAGAAGATAAAGGGAGGTGAAGAGCCATAATCGCCTACGTCCTGAAAGAACATTTCACATGAAAAGAAAGATCAAAGCTAGTGCATTTGTATTTATAAATAGTATGTACACAGAAATCAACAATGCATGATGACTCAAAATTCCACGTCTGAAATCTAACATCAGGTTATAGTGTATTTTAATAGTAATATTAGCCGTTTCCTTATGAGGAAACATTCGATCGAGAAGGTAGTGCTGGTATCGTTTGACATTTATAAAACTTTTAAGAAAATTTATTCAGGAAAATAGGTTTCCCAAGTTCAGTAGCTTCCTGTGTTCTTTCTATTATTAAGAAACAGGGAAATCCGAAGCAGAAAACGGTTTCTTAACTGTTATGTAATAATGAATATTAGACAATCTTCTCACAGATGATGAGGAGACGTTAGTCAACAAAAAAATGTGTTTGTAGATAACGATGCTGAGAATACAATGGACCAAACATGAGAACAACGGACATGTTATATATAGAACTATAAAAACGACAGTTGAAATTTCTCAGGTATATAGAGAAAAGAGGATTTAAAAAAGGACATTTCCATGACATACTGAAGGCATTATAGACAGAGGAATAAAGCGAATGAACTACTTAACAATCTTGTGTAAATGGTTAGTAGAAGTCAGATTAGAAGAGAAATCAAAGCAGACAAATATTGCTAAGAGCTATAGAGGACATGAAATTGAGGAGAGCCATGATCTTCTACGTCCAGAAAGTACACAGCACATAGAACAAAATTATATATTATATTTGTAGAACAATCACGTTGTGAAGATAAACATTCAGTTGTGGAACCAGCTGAAGTGAATAGCCACTCAACCTTGAGAAGGAGAGATATTTATGGTGCCATGGAGCATCTCATTGTGCTCAAGTGGGATAGTCCATTGCTTGGGCTGTGATTGACTGCTGGTACATGAGTGGAGGTATTTCTGTATAAATACCAGCTTGGTCCAGTCAGTTTGCAGGGTTTGTATTAAGTTACAACCTGGTTTATTTTTGTCTGCCAGCTGGACGCTAGCTGGGATCCTTACGTCGGTAAATGCTGTTTATTTTATTGTTATTCTACAATATTATTTAGCCTAGGCGGGTCTTTGCTCGTTTCCGTCATCTCCTTTTTTCTCATTTAAGCGGGATTCAGCGAGAAGAAAGTGCTTATTATAAGAATATGTAGGATAGAATACGCCTGAACCGTAAATTGAACATTCTAGCACCCATTACAGAGTAACACACAAAGTAAAATTTAATGGCTAAGAAACTATCTAAGAGGATCTTGCGCCGTACCAATGCGAATAAAGTCGGTTCGAATCTGTGCACTTTGGATGCGCATGTGTGAACTCGTGCTACAATGGAATGTAGCATGCCCGGATATTTGCCATGGAAATAACTATCGAGCAACGATACGCCTGTAACGATTCATCAGTGGAAAAGAGGTTGTAAGGTAGAGAATAATCAATCGCCAACAAGAACGCTGTCAAATGCCGGAAAGTGAGGTTCGTGCATCTCCAGCCAAGATGTGACAGCGATGGTTCATTTCCTGTAAAATTCAATATATCATCTTTTTATGGTCAAACTCATTACAATCAATGCCTCAGGCTTTGACTTTTTGTGAAACGTCTTCTGTGTTCATATAATATTTTATTTAAATTCCTCGAAATCTTACCCGTGTATTTTTTTTGTGATATCCCTAACAAGCTGTAAAGTTATTCTTCAGATGCTAATTTTTCATTCAGTTACCTAACAGTGTGCGGGTATATAGAAATTTATATATCATTTTCTCCCATATGCAAATATGTTAGGACCGTTAACAGAATTGCCTTTACTTTGAAGGCGTTTAATGCTCGATCGTTTATGCCATCGTGTTGCTAGTAAAAGATGTGCTTCCTTGATCTAAGCCTGAAGCTCATAATATTTCTTAAGAGCCTTATCAGGATTTGAGGGCATGATGCGAGAATTCTTTATAATGGTGTATAATCGATCCAATGGCGGTGGAAAGCGTTATAGATCTTCGATGCCTTACGTGTTGTAACGTAAACTAATCGCGTCATCTGTGTGGATTTCCAGTCATCGGTTTACGTATCAGCATTGCAGTAATTTCTAGTGTTTTTTTTCTTCTTCTTTCAGTAAGGAACAATACCATCAATATGTCAATACAATTTCCATCTTACTTGATACAATCAGTATTTGTTTTTCTCTATTGTTCGATATACTTCTTTTATGTAGTTTTTCCCTTTCTAATGGGTGATTATGACTCTCCACAAGTAACTGACTTTACTGATCTTGGAGAAATATTTTTTCATCATTTCACCCCAAGCAAGACAATGAAGCCACTAAGATGCAAGCGGTTACTGAGTGGGGGAGGATATGAGAAAAAAAAACAATAATAAGAAGAGAGAAGAATAAAAAAATGAAGTAAGAAAGAGAAAATTAACCTTGTATATAAATTTTTGAAGATCAATTTTGGCTGAAAAGCAAAAAGCTGAACGAGAATTCCACAAGCGAGAAGTGCGTGAGAAGAAACTCTTAGCATAGAACTTTCGGGTATATCTAGCCATTTCAACTGAAAACTGATGAAACCTTGCCACCAATCTAGTCAGTCAGTCAGTTACGTGTCATGCGTGATACACGCTTAGGCGATCATGTATATTTCGATACATGACTGACGAGGCATTTTTTCCAGCGATGAACTGCCATTTCTTTCTGCCCTAGACCAGTTGCCATCTAAGGCTATAAAACACGGTCTGTCTTGCTATTTACCCATAACTGGGGGAGAAGAAGAGGATTCACACCTTTCCCAAGGGAATTAGGACATGAGTGAATGTAATCGATTCGACTGGAATTCCAAAGAGGAACACCCAAAAGAACAATTACCGCGTAAATCGCAACATGGTCGAAACGTCTCGAAGTTTAGAAGATGATTGAAACCGTGATTCCAAGTCATCTGCGCCGAGTGTGATTTTCTGAATGGCACACTTAATTTACTCTTAAATAGCGTTTCTTAGAATTATATTTCTTTCGTTTCTTTCTCATTTCTTTACTCACACTCTCTCGGACCCCTCCATATAACTAACAATGACTAAATACGTTCTTTATTTAATGTTGTACCTTTTCCGGGAAAGTAACGTTTTCAACATTTTAAACCATTATTGATTACCACTAAGCATGATCATACGTGTAAACGTCTTTTGTTTTTGAAACATGAAATATTTTGGAACATTATTCCTTCTGAGCAGAAATATGTTTTATTTCAATTTTTATTTTATTCATTACTAATGTTCCCACAATAGAAGCCCCAAGGGCTATTCAAAGGAGAGCGTTACTGCGTGAAGTTGTATTAGTATAAAAAGGACAAGCTAAAAGGAAAAACAGACAGTTAATTCTAGACATGAAAAAGTCAAGATTTAATTAGCGAATAAAATTTCAGATTTCACGCGGTAACGTTAGAAATATAGAGTTAACGTAGACTTTAAAACGGACCAGAAGCCCACTCCGAAAGAGGATACAAGAGACGAAATCTACTCCTGTTCAAATCCTTGTTCACTCACACTCTCTCGTACACATCCATATGCCTAAGAATGAACGAAATACGTTCTTTATTTCATTTTGTACCTTTGCTGTGAAAGTAAAGTTTTCAACATTTTAAAACATTAGCGATTTTCACTAAGGATGATCATACGTTTAAAGGTCTTTTGGTTTGATACAAGAAACTTTTATGAATAATATTTCTTTTGAGAAGAAATATGTGTTTTTACTAATCTTCAGACAATACAAGGCCAAAGGGCTACTCAAAGGAGAGCGATACTGCGTGAAGTTGTATTAGCATAAGAAAGGAATATATAACAGGAAAGATAGGTAATTCTAGAATTTAAGAGGTCAATATTTAATTAGAGAATATAATTTCAGATTTCACTCGGTGAGGTTAGAAATATAGAGCTGAAGTAGACTTTAAAAGGGACCAGACACCCAATCCTAAACAGGAAACAAGGGATGAAAGTCTACTCCTGTTCAAATCATCGGGGAGGATTGTGAAACGTATGATAGACAATTCTATCTTCTTTTGGTAGAGGAGAAAAATATTACTTAATAACAATTCTGATTTCAATAAGATACGTCGAAAGCACATAGTTTAAGTAACCGGAAACCCAATCCTAAACAGGAAAGAAGAGATAAACAATTACACCTCTTCGAAATAGCAGGGAGGTGTGTGAATCTGACGATGGGCAAGCCGGTCTACTCCTATCATTTAGAAATATTATTTGTATAGCTAAATTAATAGCTTAAAACTAAATCACAGCAGTCTTTTTTTACAAACACTGTCATAAGTGATAGCACATCATGACTTAAATATTTTAATTATCGAAAATATTTTCCGCAAAGCAGATGCATATTCGTATGCTGTTATCTGGTGAAAATTAATTAGATAAATTTAACGGATGGCAACAGTAACTATTTGGTACTCATATCTCGCTTCGGAGGTTAACTATATTGGAAGATATAGAAGCCTAATAACTTGTCATAAAGAGAACTGTTTTGAGACAAAAAAAACACACCACTTCCAGAATATGGTCATGCTAGTTTATTTAAAAACGTATGACGAAATCCACGAACGTAATAAAGAAGTTAATTGTTTATAATATATAATTCTACAATTAAGTTGATTGTGGTTTAAGATGGGATTCCATTTTAATAGTTTCAGTGATTTTAACAATATTAATAATAGTGGACGGAAGTTTCATTAACACTATTACTTCGTCATATGGACACTGTTAAAAATATATTTATAGTTAACTCCAGCAGAGTGTGCTTATTTTTAATGGCAATTTTCAATAAAATCTTGATCAGCAACTTATCTTTACATTCATAGACTTTTTTTAATAAAATTTTATGGAAAATTATACTAGCCTGAAGACGTTGGGAGATACTTTCATTTAAAATAGATATGAGTCTTTTGTAGTAATTTTTTTGTACGTAATTTGTTAGTTTTTGTTTGCTTGTTTGACAGAGATATCGGCTTTAGGAATTAAGTAAGAAATTCTTTGTTTCGCAATGGTTTTTTTTAATAATATTAGAAAACGGATCTTCTTATATTGTCTGCTTATATTAATAAAAAAAATAATCCGAATATATGTATATTATCTGTTTCAGTAGATCAACATTTTCTTTCTTGCTTAACTCTTTTAACGTTTCTATGCGTTACATTCCGAATCATCTACCTTTGTATAGTTCTGTCCAGATTTTTTTTTATCCATTTTACACGACTATTATAATTATTTTATTTTCAGCAGAATTCTGGCACACCTTGATTCAATTATTTTTTTTTTCTCTAGGTTAAGATGAATTCTTCATTTCCATACAGAATTGTTCTTGTTATTTTTTTAACGTGCTGCTTTGTTTATAAAATTAATTTTACTTTCAGGTCATCTCTTCCGTTGTTTTTATTTGGAAACAATGTTGTCGGCTGTCGTTTGCAGATGCTATGTAATTGTCTTACTTTGTATTTTATTTTGATTCAGTTTTTATAATCCGTTATATATTTCCGTTTCATTTCTTTTTGATATCGATTAATTTAAATTATTCTTCAGACGTCGATCAAGTATTTTGATGCGGTCACGTACCCTTTAACCATTACACATGACGTCACCGTGGACAGATTACAAATTTTAAGCATCTATAATATACAAGTATTTAGCAAGCGGGATCTCGCCTGCCACACATGAAGTATCTCTTCTCATTATGTGCCATGTCTCTTCAAGACGTAGGCGATCATGGTTCTCCACTTCCACCCTATCCCTTGTAGTTCTCAATATGTTGTACCTATTTGCTACTTCTTCCAAACCCTGTTCTGTCATACAGGTATGTCCCGTGTTGCTTCCCATTGTCTCTCTTTCCCTCTATCCGCCCTGTGCGGATCGTATTCTCTAAGCATTCCTTTCTCGTTAAATGTTCCAGAAATTTCAGATGTCTCTTCCTGATGTTAAGTATAACCTTCTTTCTGGTTTGCATCCTCTCCAAAACCGCATAGTTGCTCACATGCTTGGTGCATGGTATCCTTATTATACTTTTGTAGAAGCAAGCGTTTGGTGCCTCGAGTTTATTTGTCATCGTTGAGAAGACTGTCCAAGGTTTGAGCCGTAAAGCAGGACATGTATCTTGTTCAGTTCAGTGCTCTTTTCTTTGTTACCAATGAAAATCCTCCTGTCTCGTAATACTCTGCCTAGTTTTTAGAATGCGTCTTTGGCCATCCCAATACGTCTGCGTCATACTACCGTCCTCTGTCAGAATACATGCCTACTATTTAAATTTTCGCAGCTGCTTAATATTAGTGTCCCCGATAAGTAAATTGCATACTGTTGTTGATAATGAACAACACGGCCAAAAGTACGAGAGCGAAAGCAACAGAACAACTAATTCTCATCGTAATATGAAACATCTAATGCAAATATTACGAACAAAAAAATATTACGGAGATATTATCGATTAAATTTAGTCAAACTAGTTTGGATTATACTTTCTACCTAAATAAATCCTATATCATTATAGGTAGCAGAAATGTAGGAAACACATCTCTAAATATATATGTTGGCATATGTACACACAATTACATACGCACATGTGTGTATATAAATATGTGTGTGCAGGAGTGTGTGTGTATCTGTTTGATAATTTATATATATATATATATATATATATATATATATATATATATATATATATATATACATGAATTATTCACACAAAACTAATGCAAAGGTTAATGATTTAAATGGCGAGACATCCATCATCGCAAACAATTCAAATAATATACAAAAACCTCCGTATCCGTTATGAATGAAATGATCCTTGTTTATATAAATTTCTGCCGTATTAGTTCTTATTTTCACTACAAGCTTTCGTCTGTTCCTACAGACATCTTCAGGTATAGAATAGATGTTGTTCTTGTTTTTTCTCTTAGTAATAAGAGGACAACGAAAATATATGTATTGTTGTATCCGAAAATGCTATTGAAAATGAGTTACTGTTTTTGGAGCGCGCTAAAGCAACGCTGAGTTTGATTTAATTTTTTTAAAGGTTAATGATTTAAAATGATTTAAATTTTTCTGTCAAAGTGGCATGAACCTTTGCATTAGTTTTTGTGTGAATAATTCATGTATTTGTAAATTGATTGCACGTTTATCGTAATTTAAATAACTGATCCAAGTGCGACTTTTGGATAATAAGTGCGACATTACTGTAATTATTGAACAATATAGTTCATGCCACTTTGACAGAAAAATTTACCAGTAAAAAATTCGTTCATCACCATATATGAACGCACAACCTTGCCTGATAACATAATTTTATTTTCGCAGGGCAAAGTTGTTTTGTTGAAAGGAATTCGGTCAGCGCTCTGCTTATGTGGGATTTAATTTTTCATATCTGTCCAAAGTCCTTTTTAGTGGCCTGTTTCTCGTTACTTATCGAAATAGCATTTTCACTTGAATTTTTCCTGGGACAGTGGTCTAGCCATTCGTTTACGTACCTAGATAACATAGCCGTTATCAAAACACATCTGGTTCCTTCTTTCTTTTCCTCTTCTTTTTTTTTACTCAGAAATTCCCTGTCATTCTAATCACACACTTTTTCACTTGTTACTTATCAATATTTTCATTGTCTCTTAGGCCATGTGTGTGGCTGTTTTATCACCTATGATCCGTCTCGCATTTCTTTCTGCCTTCTTTTCTTTATCTTTCTTTCTCTGCCTCGTAAATGGTGCCACATGGGAGAGGTTTAAGTGAGAGAAACATGAATGTTGTCTGATGTCTAATACATTAAAGATACATTTCGTGGTGACATGACACACACCGTAGACGATCCAATGTTAAAGATCAGAATAAGAGGGAGGGAGAATAAAGGAAAGAAGAAGGGGTGGAGGAGAGAGATGGGGCGAAGGAAAGTAAAATTGAAGGACATTTACTGAAAGGACTGCTGTGTAATTTAAGAAAATTTGACAAAATTAATATCGACTCCACAGGTTACAAATCAAAATAAACATATAAAAAATAAATATAATGATTATCTAATCGATCAAGGACCTATATTTTTATGTCCAAACACACACACACACACACACACACACACACACACACACACACACACACACACATATATATATATATATATATATATATATATATATATATATATATATATATATATATATATATATATTATCTTACATATAAACTCGCTCGGTCCACTACCATCTTATATTACTCAAGTGTGTGTATATTACCATTTCTATATCTTCTATGTATCTTGTGCTTTTAGGACTGACAGTTAAATACTTTTACTTTCCAAAACTTCCTACGCCTCGTGGTTCAAGGAGCACTTTTCCTGTGTCGCCTTCTGTCATCCATTCGTACAAACACGATATCATTTCCTATCGATCTTGCCGTCAATATGCCTTGTGCGTTTTTTGTTTTCCAAGTCTTCCTTTCTCATGTGTATTCCAGAAATGACAGTTGTCTCTTTCTAATCCTGGTTATCAGTGTTCTTCTTATTACCATTTTCTTCAAGACGCCTTCGTTGCTTACTTATTGCGTCATGGAATTATGATTATTCTTCTGTGGAATCACATTCCTGTTGACTCCAGTTTCCTCTTCATCTCTGGTGAGATTGTCCAACATTCCCTGCCATTCACGATGATTTGAATCGCATATCATTCTGCGGTTTCCCTGTAGTTATTTCTACAAATAAGTTTATGGTCAATTACTCTGACGATTTTTTCTCTTTTGCCCCGACTGCATGTATTTAAGCGAGCTACTACATTGACATCTAAGTCCCACCATTTAACTCCCTTCCATTTACAAGCTTTTCTGATATGCACAATCGTCAAATCTTTAAATGCAACGTCAATTGCCATTTTCTATTTTCTTGCATCCCGTTCGTCATTTGTTCTTTCTTCAATCCTATACATTCTCAGTCTTTTTGTCTCATTTTCATTCCCTGTCACCTCCTGCGTACCAATCAGTAAAGATTGAAACAATCTGTAGAAAATTATCATCACTGTCTTATGCCACTTTCTAGTTTTCTTTTCCCTACACAGTTACTAAATGCTACTGAAAAGGACTGTATTTTAACCAGATTTCCATTGCCGTTTCAAAATTTCACTTTTTTTTTAGGTACAGCTTCCATTTTCGAGAAATGTCCTATACGTATATATGTTGGCATATATAATCGCAACCATATATATGTAAAAATGGTTGGATATTTGAATGCATTCTGTCTATCTTTACATTTAACTCACCTGCTAGATCCGAAATACAGAGAACCAATATTATTTACGAATTCACATGTCGCTTATGGAAATGTGTTTCTGATAAAAAATACATAAATAATTATATTATATATCAGAAATGAATTTACAATTTTGCCCAGAAAAGAAGAATATTATGAGAAAAACAAGAAAAGTTTAATAAGAAACTTAACCGGAGTGCTATTTCAGTCGTTTCAAATGAAACATGTATAAAAGAGGGATTACTGCCCAGATACACCATATATATATATATATATATATATATATATATATATATATATATATATATATAATTAGGAAATGGATTAAATGGAAATCCGACATATTTTAATACATTTGTATGAACGTTATTAATGGATTCGCATCTACTCAAGTATGTGTATCCATTACAAAATGGCTTTTTAAATAATATATATATATATATATATATATATATATATATATTTTGTGTGTAGGGTGTATGTGTGTCAGTATATATATATATATATATATATATATATATATATATATATATATGTCCTCTTTAAAACTATGTTCCTATTAAATTTGGTTTTATTCTTGATTTTGTTTATTTTTTCCTTTTGGGTATTCTAGTATTTTACCATTCTCATAAAATATTTAAGTTTTATATATTATATATATATATATATATATATATATAGATAGATAGATAGATAGATAGATAGATAGATAGATAAACCTAGTGAGCCAGACAACCCTACTCAGGTTTCACCTAAGCGGATCGTCAGGGAAAGCTGGCTAAAGAGCCAAAAGAGGGTTTTTTCTTTGGGCTTTAAACCTGTATCTGTGCGATTTTTTTTCGATAGACTTTCATGTTTCTAGCTCTTTCTTTTTTTAAAACTTTTTTTTTCCTTCGAGATTGATTTGACTACTGACAAATCAAAAATTCGAAGGTTTTCGGTGATTTCGACTGATTATCATTAGGTAGATATCAACTTTATCTACGAGATAACCCAATGTATATATTATTACAATAATTACTATTATTAGCGATTGATTCTACAAATAAGCATGAGGATTCTTCACAGTGATTTCTTAAAGTTTGGATTTGTTAATGCATTGTTTGTATTATGCTTGCTAAATTTCATTTGAAATTTTATAGGATATACAACTTTTGTTTCCGTATCTTTAAGTGTTATGCGGATATTAAATGTATTTATAATTTTCCTGCTAATTTATTGTTATTGTCTAATTGGTTTCAGAAGTAACGTTCAATGATATTTTCGTATCATTTTATTATTTGCTTTATTGTTTAATTGAATCTAAGTTTTGTTTTCTTTGTTTATCTGTTTTCTACTTGGAAATATTATTGTTTAATAGTATTATGTATAATATGCATTAAATGTGTCATATTTATTAAATTATTTAAGAAAATATTAAATATATTTAAGAATACATGAGTCAGTTTTGGTTATTTTTTATATTCGCGTTTTAGAACGAAATGATAATTTCGACGTACCAAGTTGGGTATTTACATGCTTGCACAAAATATCCTGTCATTATAGACTGTGTTGTACTGATCTCAATGTTTATTTGGGGTTAGAAGAGGTCATCAAAATAAAGAACTCAATCAATTTCTAACAAAATCGAATTTGCTTTTCAGTTAGCTATGAAGTACAATAATGTATTTTGTCTTCGGAAATGTTAAAGCATTTAAGTTCAAATATGGTGCCCTAGTTCACCTAAGATCATTGAAGTTCAACTTAGTTTGCAACCTTATGTTCTGTATTGCAACTAACGCATTGCATACATGGAGTATATTTTGTTGTACAAATAATGTTTGATAAATAAATTATAAGGTTCTTTGCGCTAACCTCCAATTTCCCGAGGTCAGTCCTCAATTAAAATATTTTTTCAGCCAACGAAAAAATAAGTAACCATGTTCTGTTTGTAAACTTTTCAAACGAGTTTTTTGAGGCCAAAGTTTTACAATATTTTATAGGATTTAGCTTGATTCCTTTCTGTTGTTGTAATATTAAAAAGTGATTCAGAAAAAAAATGGTAAGGGAGATTTTTTCCGTATTATTCCCCCAAAGTATGACACAGTAGAAAATCTACACATTCCACGGCCACCGTAAAAAGGCACCGGCTTAGTCAATAGAAGGCAAGAGAGACGCGGTAAAAATAAACAGACATTCTTCCTGAAAGATCATTCTCAGAGACTCAGAATATGGCACGTAACAGTGGTAACTGGTTAAGATCTCAAACGGCGCACTAATTCTATGACCATAGTAGGTCATGAGCCTGCTGCTGCTGATGATGATAATGATGTTGATGAGACTCAATCGATAATAGCAAGTTCAGGTTTACATATCATCTGATAGATTATCCGAAATTTAAGTTCTTGTTCACAATACAAATCCTTCAATCCGATTCATCCGCCTGGTTTTATTTTAAAATAGGATTCGCATAAACGTTTGTTTGCTGGTTATGATTCTCAGAAAGCATTACCCTTCAATGATTTGCGAAGGAATAATCCAATAGTCTGTTTTTTTCCCATATACCTCTATGACATCAAATCTAAGTGAGATGCACACATAATGAGGTTTCTTATAAGAAACCACGCTATCTCAATAGACTGACCCTTTATATTCAAATGACTACAGATTCAGTTAAGGCTGAGTTTTGCAATGGTCTTCTATAAGGCAGAGTGACAGTCAACGACAGTCAACTCATTCAACCTGATTTCTACCGGTTTTTACAAGTTTATTTTTTATTGCTTATATATGTATTGAACACTCGAACAAAACTTCCGTCTGGCAAAAAGTTTCGTATAAAATATTATTACGCAATAAAATACCATGTGAATCAGCTGAACTATCTAATCTCCTATGTGTATCCGATGTTTGCTTTTTCAGTAACATCAACATTTTATTTTATTCGTTCGTTTTTTTTATGTATGTTCACACCAAGCAAGGCAGTAAAGAAACTGTTACACAAGGGAATATGGCTGTGGAAGAATTATAAAACAGAATCAATACTAAGGTGCAAAAACAAATGATGAGTAGTCAGGAGAGCAGATGGTGATTGATATTGTATTTAAATGTTTGAAAATTAAAGTTATCTGGGAAGCATGGGACCGTAAGGGAATTTCAAAAGGATGAGATTCGAGAAACAAACAACTGTTAGCATAGATCTAATGGTTAAATCTAGCCAACACAACTGTAAATTGATCAGTCCTCGTCGCTAATATAGTATTGCCCTTAAATTCATAACGTCTATGTATTATTGCGAAGAGATTGTGCAAACATTTCCCATGAACCTATTTACAGAAAACGCACAGGGAAGCAAGTGATGAGATGCCAGATGAAGGACAATAATATTGCTCATTCTTCTTAGCATTTTATTAAGGATATCTAAATAAATAACAGGAGAACCAGACCATGTGTGGTAGCAATATTCTAAGCATGGGCGAATGGTATATTTATAAATATTCAAGAGAGACAGGAGATAGATATTGTCCAGCACGACGCAGGGAACAAAATTTCCTAGCAGCTGATGTTGCGATGGATTCATTATAGTCTTTCCACTTCATGTAATCAGGGAACATTACTGCAACGAGTTACTCTACTGGAGGTTAGCACCAGTTATGCTGAATCAAGGCATAAAGAGATATCATAAAAGAGAGCAATTTAGTTTTGGGCACACTATACTTTGCCCCAGTTGACAACAGGGTGAAGTTCAATTTTAGAACAACCACCATTATATTCTTATCGAATTTATCAGACTTACTATTTAGAAAAGAGTAAATGGTTGCCATCAGCATAGATAACAAGTTGACAGATGTTGCCATTGGGAAGATCGTTAATGAAATTTTAAAACAAAGTCGGACTAAGCATAGAGCCCTGGAGAATCTGCAT
>CAHIKZ030005620.1:857500-897500 GCA_903632075.3 Acanthosepion pharaonis | reverse complement strand
TGCTTACAGTAGTGAAAATAAGTATAAGAAACCCCATGAAATTGTTAATTATTTTCTTATTACTGCACAAATTCCTCTGAAAATATGTGTGTGTTACCTAGATCTGATGGTCATTAATATAAATATTCGATTTTATAACAACATTCAACTAAAAAAAAAAGTTATTAAGAAAGTTATTAAGAAAATATATTTTCGAGGGTGGAAATAAGCATAAGACAGTTTTGAAAATTTGAATTTAACAGCAAAACTGTACAAAATTCAATATTTTAATCTATTCCCATTTAATTGTAATACTTCAACAAACCTGTTTTGCATTGAATCAATAAGTTTTCTGAAATTTTCAGATGGAATTTCATTCTATTACTGTTTAATGACAGATTTTTAAAGTTTCTCTATCTTAAAATTTTCGTTTGTTTTTGTATACTCTTCTTGACAAAATTCTCTACAAATTTTCTATTTGGTTTAAAACTTGGAGATTTAGTGGGCCAGTCCAAAACTTCAATATTTTTTTCCTTGTTTTAAACCAGTTCTTTCGTAAGTTTAGGAGTGTGTATGGCTGTGTTGTCCTGTTCAATAACAGCATTATTGGTGTCTAGACGATTTATAAATGGGACAAGACTTTTTTTTCCAACATATAGATATATCAAGCAGAGTTTTGTTTCCCTTCCATCACTACTAAATCAGCCTTTCCAGACACAGAAAAAGCTCCATAACAGATCCTTCGCCAAATGGTATTTTTTGAAAACAGCTGCTTCTCCTTTCTTAAATCATGCCAATGACTCTGGTAGCCGTCGGTCCCATCCTTTTTCTCATCATAAAACACCACAGTTTCCCATTTCTCTATTGTCCATTTAACATTTTTCTATACCAGAGTTATGGTTTTATGCTATTTTATACAATTTTGCTGTTAAATACACATTTTCTAAACTGTCTTATGCTTATTTCCACCCTCGAAATCATATTTCTTAATAACTTTCCTAATAACATTTTTTGGGGTTGAAAGTTGTTATAAAATCGAATATGTATACTAATACCCATCTGATCTAGGTACCACACACAAATTTTCATAGGAATTTGTGCATTAATAAGAAAATAATTAAGAATATCATGGAATGTATTAAACTTATTTTCACCACTGTATATATGCAAGTTTCTTTGAAAACAAAAGACCAGTTGCTGCGGATTAGATTTTTTTTTATATAATTTCTCATGTGTTCGTATTTTTTTTTCTTTCAGCACATAAGTTATATAAAACTTGTCGGAATGTTTTCCAAGCGCTTTCGGCTTTCTTCATATGTTATAATAAACTCCAATACCTATTAGATATTGTAATATAATGTTTGTTGTGTATTGACAATTATTGAAAGATTTGAATAGATAGGTTATATAGTTCTGGATAGATATGAATAGATTTTTGCTAATAATGTGCTCAGTATTACACTAGCGGGACAATTATTATTAAATTAGATTTCATCAAATTTAATAATAATTACCCCTCTAGTATAATATTGAGCATATTATTAGCAAAAAAAAAAATCTATTCAATTTGATATGAGTTAACGTATATAATTTTACATATATTAACTGCCAGTATTAATAGCTAGAATTATTTTTACATTGATTTATACACACACACACACACACACACACACACACATACACATATATATATATATATATATATATATATATATATATATATATATATATATATATATATATATAAATATAAAACATTTGGACAGTTCATAAAACCCTTTGTCCAGAAAAGAAAGCACTTGTTCGAACACAAGTCAAATTATATAAAAAGCTTAACATATCTTGTCTGTCGTTTTCAATGAAACATACATAAAAGGAAGGATTGCTGCCTAAATATACAACTATATATATATATATATATATATATATATATATATATATATATATATATATATATATATATATATATATATGTAGAGTAGCTAGCATCTGTTCAGCACTCTACGGGGATGGCCTTAAATAGTCTACGATTAAGGTCTTCAACAACTGATAATAATTTCATACCAAGATAAGCATGCAAAACGCAAAAATAATATGTTACGAAACAATTAACAAGACAACTTACAAGGAATAGAGGAGGGTTGTACAGCCAAACGAAGTAAGATCAGTTCGAATATTAATCAGCTGAGTATCAATTTATTAATCAAATGTTGAAGTCCCTATTCGTAGACTATTTGTGACTATGAGCCAGGTCATCTGGTTGAGTGCTCAAGGGATGCTAGCTACTCTACGACAATATATATATATATATATATATATATATATATATATATATATATATATTGTGTGTGTGCTTATGCATGTTATTTACATATGGATGAGAGTATGATGGAATGGTAAATACATACATCGACGAAGTGATCAGCGAAAAATGTCAAACAAAATGTTTTCTCAAGTTGCCCATTTATTCAGACATGCATGGATCGATTATGATCTTCTCTTTCTATCTTTTTTCTTTGGTTTTGCAGCAAGCTGTTTTATTAATTCCGCCTATTCGAGACATTGCCTTCTACTGTCGGCTGCCTTTGACATGTGACTACTTGCTGTCGTTCTAGGCGTAGTTTCCTGCACAATGCCGGCAATCAGTAAAGCAATTAACTTCCTTGCCGTAACGCTTTTTGGTAATATGAGATTAATTAACGGCGATTAAAGACACTCCAGAAGCGGTGTGCTTACAATAGAGGTACCAATTTCTGCGAATATTTTGCACAGGCCGACGAACGCTCGTACACACATAGACGCGTATATATCTTGAGGTGACACTTAACATACGTACGCGAGTATATTGTCTGAATATTCCTCTTTAAATTGAAATATCCTCTACATAATGCTCGGGTTATTGCATATATATTTGATTTTCAAATTTTCATTTATTTTAACTTGAAATTCTTAAGTTCGCTAATTCAAGATTAATGCGCAATAAATGCCACGGATACCTCAGTTAACTGTGCCCGATATGACATAATTATTCACCACGTCAAAAGTGACGGCTCCAGGTGTGAGATAAGAAATGAAGACGTTTAAGTCAAAGATGTAAACAAATTTAACTGTCAGTGTTGTATATTATCAAAATACGAATCTGTCACGATACAGAAATATGCACACAAACCGGAAGAGTGAACTCTTGGCAACATTAAGTGATAGGAAGATGTAATTGGAAACAAAGATGATAGCACTGACATCCTAAGCTAACCCTTTTCAACTTCCTCGTAGAACAGCATCATCCACATGTACAAAAAAGCTATAAATAATTGAAGCATTACTAATAATAAAAAAAGAAGCAGCCAACACTCACTAATATCAACTATGAACACGGCCACAATGCGCTGATCGTGTTTGGAAAATAAAACATTCCTATAACTCTGGATGTCGTGGTTGAAGACAATGACGATTTTATTGAATAGATTTAGTCTTTAGTATATCAACATATTTTTTTTAATTTTGGTAAATATATCTGTAAAAATAAGATATCAGTATTTATGCCTTTGTGCGATATTTAGACATATATATATATATATATATATATATATATATATATATATATATATATATATATATATAAAGAAAAGAACAGTAAGATATAAAATCCGGTGTTCTGATAGATATTTTTATTTTTACAAAATAGTGCTCAATGTAAATTTACAGAGCATTAATATTATAAATTAATTGATTTAAAATATGGTTTTTTTTCGCTACACAGTTCCAACCATGTTCAAAAAATAGAAGCTAAAATCCTGAATTTAATTTTGCAATTAAATTAAAAGCATTAGTTCCATTTCATCTTCAAGCGAATTTTGGAGTAACTTTTAAAATTACCGGGTTTTAAAGACACTGCTAAAATCACGTTACCATGGTTACAGAATAATCTACTTAAATTGAACAAGGGATGTCTAGATTTTCCTTATGTCAGTATCATTGTATCAGTTATTAGCTACAATTTGGTAAGGGGTAGTACCTGGTTCATTATATATATATATATATATATATATATATATATATATATATATATATATATATATATATATATATAATGAACCAGGTACTACCTACCTTGGTATCGCAACATGGAATCATCAGGGTGAATTTCTACTTTTTTCACTACTTAGTGAATTTCGAACTCTCCATTCTAACTTATTACTCGTTTCTTTTTTTCTTTTGTACCAGGGATTTGAGGTACTGGAGAATTTCTTTCGACGTTCTCGGAAGTTTGTAGTGCTTTTTTTTTTTCGATGTTTCCTCGGATGCTGATTTATTTGAAAAGTGTGCTATCCACGTTTGTTCACCAGCCGAGTTTAAATAGATTTAAATTATACATATATACATACATACATATATATATATATATATATATATATATATATATATATATATATATATATATCTCGCTCTCTCTTCTCTCTCTCTCTCTCTCTCTCTCTCTCTCTCTCTCTCTATATATATATATATATATATATATATATACATATTCGTTCACTAGCTCAGTCACTAACACTACTTGCATCAAAATCAACTGTAGGAGTAATAACAAAATTTACTTATTAGAATGCGCATTATACCAGAAACGATATGTGGGAAAGTCTGCATGTCCCTTTCACTAGAGAAGTAATAATCAACGGAATCAGATTCAATCGGCTCCCCACAAAAGATTTATTTCTTCGATAAAACTGTGGTTCTACCGAAAAAAAATCTTAAGAAAACTATACACTGAAAGCATAAGCAAATAGAACGTCTTAAATACAAGAAAACTTGCGTTTGTAAATGGAACAAGATCGATGGAAATATTCGAGCTATTACGAAAAAAGATGGCTTTAAGAATTCAGTTCCCACAGGACACACTAAAAGAAAAGTGGGGCAGAGGAAACAGAGAGTAAATTACTATTTATTTTATAAATTGGTCGCAGAACAACGCAAAGGGCGGATAGTGAAGAGCCAAGTGTCCAAATACCTTTTTTTTACGTGCCATGTCTTTTGAGGACGTAGGCAATCATGGCTCTCTACCTCCCTCTATACCTTGCAGCTCTTAATGAGTTCCATCCCTCTGCTATCTGCCACCAGACCACGTTCTCTCATTAAGATCGTTAGGTATCTCATGCGTTGTTTTCCCTTGTCGCTCTTTTACCCTCTATTCGACCCGTCAGTATCAGATTTTCCAGGCCCTTCTTCCTCATTATATGTCACAGAAACTTCAGTTTCCTCTTCCTGATGTTAAGTATAAGCCTCCTCCTTGTTTGCATGCTCACGCTCGGTCAAAGGACAATGTTTTGGAAGTCTATGCTCGCTAATGTACTTAAATGATAGAGAACACAAAGGAAAAAAGATATAAAATTAATCCTGACCAGACATCTTGACTTAAGTCACTTTCTCACTGAAGTGACATGGATTTCTTCGGTCTTTTGTACAAATATTTTCATGCCAACTGCTCTGACGACCGTTTTCCCCTGGTACAACGACTACATGAATTTAAGTCTGGTACTATATTAACATCTAGGTCCCATTCTGTAACTATTGGAATAGCAAAATGCCACAACCCCTTCAACTCTAACAGTTTTTTTCTCGTTCTTCACACCTGTGGAACTCTTTTTCGTTTACTTGCTTCCCTGATAACTACAATCTTCAAAAATGCATATTTGACGTTAATCGCCATCTTGCGTTTTTAAATGGAACAAGATCGATGGAAATATTCGAGCTATTATGAAAAAAGATGTCTTTATCTCGTTCATCTTTTGTCGTTTCCTCAGTCTTCCCTATTCCCAGTCTTCTCTTTCGCTTTCACTTATTTTAAGACTCTACGTACCAGAGGCATTGCCGCCTTAATTGGGGCGACATGATTAAAAAACAACAACAACAAAAAAACAAAACAAAAACAAACTTGAGTGCAAAATGTAGTTCGTTACCTTGCAAAGATTTCTTGTTGGCCAAATTTGAGTAAACTTAAATTTCAGAGAAATATGTCAGGTAACAATTTAGTGAATTTAATTGGATACCAACAAATGCCAATTAACAGAGACGTATTCTAATCAATCTAATCCAAATGGGCGCGCAATAATTGTGATCTTGTACCAAACTAAGTGTAAGGAATAAGGAAGCATCCCTCTCTGTCAAGCAACAGTGCATTTACGATTTCTCACCAAGAAGAAGCAATGCATTATTGTTTAATTATTAATCGAAATCCTCAAAAGCAACCACCCAACACTGAATTAAATTTATTACAAGTGTAGTCCTAATGTTTTAAAATGTGTTTGAGGTGACTAATAATTTAACGCGATTTTGCATTTTACCATCTCTGATTTTCCTCTTACATTATAGACGTGTGTTTACAAAAACCATTGTATTTAAAACGATTATTTTTTAAAATAATTATAACAGAACGAGTTCAAGCGTCCTTACAAAAATCACTATCACAACGATCACAGTTACATTAAGTTTGTCTTCGTAATTCATCCTTGAGGATGATCTCGGAGGAGGTCGAAAGTACTTGCCTTAACAACAATTACGGCGCCTTCCTTGATATGTGCCATTCTTAACATCAAGAAATTAATTAAAGAGCTAAAAAGGATTATTATAAAAATAAACATTTGGCTGTATTATTTAGTGAAATATGCTTGAACTGTTATCCTGCATATATATATATATATATATATATATATATATATATATATATATATATATATATATATATACTATTATAAATTAAAATTAAAAATATGTTCCTTCGCTACACAGGAATTATCATGTTTTCAAAACAGAAGCTAGCAACTTCAAATTCAATTATTTACTTAAATTAAAAGCATTAGTTCTGTTTCATTTTAAAGCGAATTTTAGAATAACTTATTTTGAAATTTACTGAGATTTAAAAGCACACACAATTAGTTTCCAAGGATACAGAGAAATTCAATCAACTTATAATATTTATGCTCTGTAAATTTACATTGAACAGTTTTGTAAAAATAAAGATATCTATAAGAACACTAGATTATATATCTAACTGTTTCTCTTTTTACTATAATATATATAATATATTTTTAGTAAACATTTAATAAGCAGATCGGTAAACTTTTGTTATAGCGGATTGAACAAGACAGTTATAACAGCTCTTTTAATACACCTTACTAAATGATGCTTGACAGAGTGGTCCGAGAATCTGTCCCCTGGACAACTGCTCCCTCCCGGCCATTTGTCAGGTCAGGGAAGGTCATGTCAGTATAATCACATGAACTTCAAGATGGATTTTAGAAATGTTTCTTTGTTATTGAAGTAAAATCAATACCTTAAAAACATTTGACATTTCCATTGCCCGAGTGCATTTGTCATGTGGGGGCAATTGTCAGGGATCAATCAATTTTTCAGGGGGGAAGATGTCCTATAACTGTCTTTTTTATTAGCTGTAATCGGGACGCGAAAATAATATGGAAGCACGCTATGGAATAAAGTTGTGGTAAAATGGGTAAAAATGCTATTGAATCTTGAGGAATGCTTCAAATAACTTATTACTTTTTCGGTGGCGCTTAGGACAACTAAGAGGAGGTGAGCAACATTGAGACATATGGGAGTGGGGCGGGGGAAGTCAGAACGTCAGAGCACGCTGAGAAAATTAGGAAAATTTCTGGATGAAGGCCTTCAATTGTCCGTAAAGACAATAAGCAAAGAATTTGAAGTTTGTGTTCCCAGGGTGCTCAGTGACGAACGAAAGGAAATACAGATTGGCAATCTAGTTCTTGACAAAGATGGACATCAAATCTGTCCCTCTCCATCACTACTGTCACGACACTGATCCATGTGACTTTTAGTTGTTCCCCAAGCTGAGAGAGAGACTCAGGGGCAGTCGTTTTGAAGACATTAAGATGAAAGTGACTGTGACATCCATAGAAGCTTAATTAAGTGACTGAAGCGCTACAACAAAAGCAATTAATTCAGACAATCCTATCTTTAATAAGAGTAGAATTACGTACTCCTTTGAAATTAATAAATATCTCTAATGATGAATTGTAAAAACAACTATAATGCATATCGTATAGATAGTGCGTGTGTTTGAAGCGTTCTACCGTACACAGGAACAGTTGTTTCTAAAAAATGAAACATAACGTACAGGAATACCACCCAAACTACTCTTTTATTAAACAAAAAGTAGTGAGTAGTGAGTTCGATCCTCACTGGGTGCCGCATATTTTCGGCCTTGTGCCACATCAGAGCTACGCTTGGAAAATCACTAGGGGCACCTCCAGGTGGTGTAATGGTTAGCAAATTTGTCTAGCTCGAACAATTACGACTGAGGAGTGAGTTCGATCCTCACTGGGTGCCCCATACTTTCGGCCTTGTGCTACATCTGAGCTACGCTTGGAAAATAACTATTTCGTTGCTAAGACAAGTTCACCACCAGTAATATAAAACGTAGCCACTATTACATGACATATTCTTCTTCTTCTTCTTCTTCTTCATCATCATCATCATGTGCTGCGTCCCTTTAGGATATAGGCGATCTTGGCTCTCCACATTTTTCCAAGTGGTGTGGCTATTATCATTTTTTTTTTCTAAATTTGCTAAGGGCACCGGCCACCGTATCGCTATCCATTCGTACAAGCCTGTTAGGTAAGTGTCTCGCTCCCTTATCTCTCTTTCTCTCAATATGACCCGTAGGTTTTTCCATGTCCTCTTTACTCAGTATGCGTTCAAGGAATTCCAACAGTCTTTTCCCGATTTTGAGTATGCGTTCTTTGAGTTGACATATTCTTTAAGACTTCCTCGTTGCTTATTCCGTCCATAGAATTTTTAGTTTCCATCTATAGAACTACATTTCTGCTGTTTATAAATTTTTCCTTATCCTTAGGTAAATTGCCCAGGATTCATTGATACTTAAGAGTATAGGTACCACGTATAAATTCAGCACACCATTTCTCAAAACCTTGCTTAGCTTTTGGAATACATCTTTCTTTATTCTAATGTTGGTTCAGATCTCGAGGTCGCATTTTCCGTAAAACGCTTCACACGCATTTGAAATTCTGCACTTCTGGTGTTTCTATCTCCCGTCAGTAACTTGCATCTCAGGCTTTTCTCGTGCTAATGGCCATTCATTCTATCTTCTTCCATTGATAATTAGTCCTTTTTGACTAGTATTCAACTAACAGCCTCTCTAGGTCGTCCTGTCGCTTCTTTTCAGAGTAAGTCATCAATACAGTGTAACTTGCGTATTTTATATAGTTAAGATTACGCCAAGTGATTGTACATCTTGGTAGGGTCTCCAATTCCATGGGGACACTGTAGAAGTTCAATAAATTTGGGAAAAAGAAACACCTTTGTCTTACGTCCCTTTCTATTTTTGTATAGCTATTCAATTTATATTCTATCCAAATGTATTTGGTTTGCATCCGGTATAAATTCTGCATTATTACCTTTTCCAAATACAGGGTTGGACAAAAGTAACAAACTTTTTGGCGTGCGGGAAAAATAACGCTTTTTTTTTTCTAAGTGCAGCAGGCTTATTTTTATTTGCTTTTATAGTTTTGAACTGTATTGGATTTTCTTTAGGTTTATATTGTATAATTTTGAATATATTTTACAACATAAAACCTTACTTTTCAGAATTTTAAATAAATATGGGACCATGCAATTAGCGAAGGAATAAAGAAGGAGGTCATCAATATTACCAAAATATAGACAGTGATCTAATCATTGTTAAAAAAATATAGTAATAACTGATCTAATCATTTTTCTTTTTGATGTGACATTAGTTAAACATTTTCTTAAACTATGGTATTTATTTTTGCTCAATAAAATAAACATAAAGGTGGTTACATTGTAGATCTAGTTTTCGGAACAGTACTATATACAAAAGTTGAAACGAATGCCAAATTATTGCAAGTTACCATCAACCAACTGATTCAACCAATAAATTTTAAATAGTGAAATCAGGGAGGAGAATATTGCTGTCACATATGGTCTTGGGACCCTGCTGCTTACGATGAGCTCCTTGAGAAAATCCAAAGACGAATCAGAAATATTATTGGTCCTGATCGGGTGTCTCGGTTTCCCACCAATGTAAGTTTGACTCCCTGTACCTTTTCTATAAATGCGTTCATGGTAATTTTTCGGGTGTGGTCTTCGCTGTTGTACCTAGAATTTAAGCCCAGTACCAGACCGGAGTCACGTTCTCATCCATTTACAATTCAGCTGGGAAGATGTAAATGTAAATTATATGTTAACAGTTCCTTTTCTCGCACTTCCCGCTCGTGGAAATCTCTTCCGGGCCCATGCTTTCCAGCTAACATTAATCTGCATACATTGAAATGCAATTTTAAACGCTATCTATTGTCCTCCTGATTACTTTTTTCTCTTTTCGCTCATTAGTAATGTTTGCGTTCCTAATTCTTCCGCACCATGTAATCCTTTGTGTCATAGTGCTTTACTGACTTGATTGGGGTGGAATCGATTAAAAAATAAGAGTGATAGCCTCACAGTGTCAAAAGTTAATTCCCGCCTAATTATTTATATTGAATAACACTGTTCGTAATATATCATCAAATATTATTTCAACGGAATTCATTCACAAGAAATATTTTATGAGACGCTTGCAAGTTTTAGCGTCAATTTCTTGTGAATGATTTTGTTCTCATGCGGCTTTAAATAACATTTGCGTTTTAAATAACATCCAAGACAATCCGGAAAGAAATAATTGTACTGGCAACATCGATTTTCCCGCTTTTTTTTTCTTTCTTTCGCCGGTTCTATAAGCGACATCGGAGAATCAGATTTTGCCGATGCAGACACATAATTTAAAACCTTCAAACGTTGATGACCACTAAAAGCTATTTATTGTTTTACCGAATTTTTTCTTACACAAGGCGATGGTTTATTTTATTGAGATTTACTTTGAGAATAGTTTTTTCGTTTCTGGGGCAAATCTGAACAATGACAGATGTTTCCCAGAGAAAATATTGACGGAAAGAGAAAATACTACTGAAGATAGCACTTTCAAGATAAATGTATTTAAAAAAAAAAGGTATTATCACTAGTTACGAATTATTTAATTAAACTAGTCACTGCTCTCGAAAAGATTCTCCATTCAGTGGTTAACTGGGGTAGGAAATGGCTTGTAAATTTTAATGCCTCAAAAATCAGACTGATCATATTTAATCACCGCAGAGTAACTTCTCTGACCACAATCAGAATGATTGATGCTCGTCTCCGAGAGATCCTCTCACTGCAACTTCTTGGCTAAACATTTCGTGGCGGAACAACTACATTGGATCAATAACTGAATCTAATGCAAGAAATTTCGTTATCTGTATCGTGACAGAAGGTTTGTCGCGTCAGAGTCCATCTTACATATCTACAAATCTTCCATTCATTTTTTCATTGAATATTGTTGCCATATATGGTCTGGTGCCCCTGCTGTTCATCTCGGGGTTCTCAATAAAATCTAAAGAAGGATCTGCAATATAATTGATCCTGACCTGGCGTTTCGATTTCAGTCACTCTCTGACAGTCTTGATGTCTTTTCTATAAATATTTTACATGGTAAATGCTCTGATGAGCTCTGATCCTTAGTGGCCCGACTAAATGACTTTAAACGCGCTACTAGATTTGCAACTCGGTTCCAGCCTTTTACTTCCTTCCTATTTCTCTTAATTTTCACTTTGATTTTTCTCTTCTATTCATTCCTCAACTTGTTTGTTCGTCTCTGGTTTTTCGTCGACCATTTTATTTAGTTTTTTTGGAAATTTTTTGTGTGTGTATCTATGTTTGTGCACGTATGTGTTTACACGCGCACCCATGTATATGCACGTATGCACGAACATAATCATATACGAACACAGTTATCTGCACGTGTAAATTTGTATGTTCGTGTGTGTGTGCGTCTAAGTGTGCGTTTGTGCTTGTGTGTGTTCGTGTTTATTGTATTTTGCATTTGTGTGTTTGTGTTTGTACGTGTGTTTGTGTTAACTGTATATGTATCTATTAGGTTGGTGCAAAAATAATGATTTAATAATGTCGTTTTTTGACGTATTTTTAATGTCAAAAAACGACATTATTACGTCATTATTTTTGCACCAACCTAATATCTTATTAGTGGGTTGTATTATATCAGTTTAATAGGGTTTTAAGTTTACTTAGTTCTAGATATTTGTGTTTAGTTGTGTGAAAGAACCGTGTTTTGTTGGTGATGTTAAACTAAATAATTGTTTCTTTTTAGACAGGTGTGTGTGTGTCTGTGTGTGTGTGCGCGCACCGGCAATCCATGTACGCGTTATTGTATGGAAAACTCAACATTTTATTGTGATTATATTAGATTGGTGCAAAAATAATGACGTAATAATGTCGTTTTGTGACGTATTTTTTAACCTCAAAAACGACATTATTACGTCATTATTTTTGCACCAACCTAATATATTACTGAAACTAATATAAATGTTATTTCAAATGACGTTCCGCTTCTACCTTTTCTTCAGAAAATAACTTTTTATATGATTCATTTAAAAGATGTGTTATTGTTGTTGTTAAATGTTTGGAATCCCGACACTCAGGTAAAAAAAAAAAAAAATACCTGGCTAGACCGACCCCCAATACTCACGATTATACAGGAGATTAGATATTACATAGCTGTAGCGTATATTTTCTAGATTTCTAACCAAATTTTCATATTTCTTAATACTTTGTTTAATTTCCGGAAAACATATTTTGTAGTTCCTAATCTTTTACTACACTATCCAGATAGCTGTTTTTCTGTTCATGCTTGATTTTAACATTTCCAAATTTTCGTATGAAGAAGGTGTGTTTTCTTTTTCCAAAATTCCTCGTGAATAAATAACTTTTAATGAGCAATATATGACGTTCTGTCATTTATGTTTCTTCCATATTACTGACATGAAAAAAAAACATCAAATCTCATATAACAAATACAAAATAACCACAAATATTGATGTATACTATTTTTCCTATATAGAAAACAACATCGTAGTTCATGGTTGGCCTAATTTTTTGATTCATATTTAAATACAGTGTTTTCAGATACAATTTCCTATTTTCTTCTTTTCTTATTTAATCACAAGAGTAAATTAACTTTAAGTATACTCACTGAAACGAATAGTTAAAATTATACACTATTGTCTGATCGACATTTCTATTAGACTATGGGTGTTTTTTTTGTGATCTTTCACCTCGTAAAGACAGTCACTAATCACACAGATCAAGGGGGTCGTTCTGAGATATTGCTACGATGTAATCGAGTACAACATGTTATAAATACCGTCAAGCTACAACCATTTCCATGCGTAATGTGAAGTAGAGAGATTAGTGCGCATGTCAAACAACTATGGAATAGGAACTGAAAGACTCATTATGTTAAAAACATGTGTCGCCTTATATATTAGGTTGGTCAAAAGATAGTTCGCTTTATTAAGTAGATAATTTACTTGATAAACGAACGAAATTTTTCACCAAGCCAATATTCGCTGAATATACAAAAAGGTGAGGTAACCTTCCTCTGATTAAACAAGAAAATAAAAATAGAAACGGCATTTTTAATATAAATGAGAAAAAAATAGCCAAATCTTCAACAAAAGACGTCATTTTATATATAATATAGGTGAAAATAATCCTGAAACCTCAATAACAAGGAAATAAGCAAAGAATTTTAAAAAAAAAATGTAGGATTAAATTGTTTGTCTCATTATCCATAAAATATCAGAAATCTTATTCAAATTACCAATGTAGGTATTTCATTACGAATTGACTTCTCCGGGCCGCTGGTGTATTACGTGTAGAAAAAAAGTTAAATTTTCCCTTCGTCACTGTCGTGCAAGGATGACGTTTTTGTCGATATCTGACTGATGTCAAATCGCTCGCGTTTCGATACCTGGTTGAAGCAAGCGGACGTCTAGCCACACTGAAGAGCTGTGAAACAGTCTGCCTGTGGATCTCTCTTATATATATATATATATATATATATATATATATATATATATATATATATATATATATATATGAGATATATAGAAAATAAGAAAGAACTGGTTAGGTAAATAATCCGAACTTCCTTAGTATTTTAGTTATTATTTTTTTAAAAATAGTGCTCGATACAAAAGTAGAGCATAAATATAATTATTTATTTAAAAATATGATTCCAACTCGCGACATAAGAGGTCTCATGTTTCGAAACAAGAGCCGAAAACTTCAATATAATTATTTGAATTAAATTGAGTTAAAGTGAGTTAAAGTAAGCTCTGTTCCATCTTCAAGCATTTGCTTGAAGATGGAACAGAGCTTCCTTTAACTCAATTTAATTCAATATATATTTTTAAATAAATAATTATATATATATATATATATATATATATATATATAGTAGGCGGTAGGGATTTTTCCAAGGAAGTATTTTTAATGTTAAAATGTTAAATCCGTGATGAGAGCTCAATGTATAAATGTATATACAGAGCAATACAAATAAATAAATAAGAAAAAACTTAATTATTTATCATATATTGTTATTATAAAAATGATGATGATGATTAAATGAATAGCAATAAAGATTCCTTTTCCGTTAATTTTATTACTGGTTGTAGTTAATGGTTTACACATAAAATCTTCCCCTACCATCACTTACACTAATATACAAACTTCTTTTTATTTCTCCACTTCTTTCTCTTCAAGAGTATAATCCCGCCATCTTTTTTAATGTCAAGTTAAAATCCCGATTTCAGTTTTTTTTCTTTTAATTTCTATTGTTTATTTGATTTTATTTTGTTTTATTCAATTTTTTTTAATTATTTTTTTAGAATGTCTGGTTTATTATCAAATTTTCTGTGAGAATTTATATCATTTAATAAAATATTTACTGTCTGATAAGGCATATATATATATATATATATATATATATATATATATATATATATATATATATATATATATATATATATTTCAGTTGAGCTCTCTGTGGAGGAGGTGTGGGTTGGTAAACAATGACTATTATAGCTATATAGCGAGACTCTTCGCTAATACAAATTGAGTCACTCCCGGTCACTGGGCGTGTTTATAAAAATAAACACGCTAAAAATCCACTTTCCTCCCTACCGTGCGCCGATGGCTTAATGATTAGCATCTCCGACTAACACCAGTCGGGTTTCGATCCTAGCTAGAGGCAACCGGTGTCTAGCCACACTGTTGAGCTGCGAAACAGTCTGTCTGCGGATGACGGTATATATATTTTTGAGTAATTTTTAAATAATTTATTAATCCAACGCAAAGTTATCAATTTAAACTTTATTTTAGCGGATGTCCATATTAGCGTAGAAGCCCCGTTCTTTTGTTAAACAGTACATTTATCTACTTTCATCTGCGAGCATTAATAATCTAAAAAGCTTATTAAAGGAAATATGCGATCTCCAGCAGGATTGGAACCTGATTCCATCTTTACCGATGAAACCGCTCTTAGATCCAATGTGGTGTAGACAGACTGAACCACAGATTGTTTTATAAGCGCAAATCCTTCTCCCATTCACGAAAGTTCATATCTACACTGATTCGTATCCGAAAGTAAACAGATTTATTTATAAAGCAGTAATGGATTTTCATTTATTAATCCGACAGAGATTATCTCGTTAAACGTTATTTTAGCATATAGCCATATTTTTGTCGACACTTCGTTTAATTATTAAACAATATAAGCAGGTTTGAATCCTGCAGTAGAACGCGCAATTTTCTTTAAAATATATCGAATATTCATGTGTGTTGAGGTGTTCTCTCCATTCTTATACAAATGAACTCACCCAGTATATACATATACTACGGCTACGTGAAGACCCGAGAGAGCAAGACCGGGGAGTCGAGTTACGAGTGACAGCGTAAAAGGTTGTAGGTAACCAGAAGAGTGGGGGTGAGGTAACAGCGTTGTAGGAGTCACAGTGAGCAAGCACGTAGACTCAGTAAGAAGTCATACAGCGATACTTCAATACCAAAGACTGTACATATATTTTGCTACTAACCCGTATTCCTGGAACTACTAACCTGCTTTACCAGTTTGGATTATTACGTTAATAGATTATTTTCATATATTCATTCCTGGTGTTTGTTATTTATTGGTACCGGATTTCAACCCGGAATCCATAACAACTTGGTGACGAGGATATCAAACTCACACGGGAAGAACAAAAAAGACAAAACCCTCACTCGTTGACAACAACTTGGCGACGAGGATATAGAAATCACACGGGAAAAACAAATAACAAAATCCTGCCTCGTCGGCAACAACTTGGCGATGAGGACTTCGAACTCACACGGAAGAAAAAAAAATTCTCTCTCGTCGGCCACAACAACTTTAGCGACGAGGAAATTCAAACTCACACAGGAAGAGTACCAAGAAAATCTTCCCTTGCCGACCACAACGACTTGGTGTCGAGAAATTGGGACCTACACGGAAAGAAAAACTTTCTCTCTTCTCACCACAACAGCTTGGGCGACAAGAATTTGCATTTCTCGGAGACTCAGAAGAGATAATTACCGTTTTGCAAGTATCCACAACACCTGGTAACACAGTGTTACGAGGATTAAAATACGGAAAATCGAGTTTTGCGTAAGACTCTTATCATGGAGGATTTTAAAAGCATTTTATTAGATCATATAAAATAACAAAATGAACAACAATTACAATTCCAAGAAAGAATGGAAAAATATTACTACAAACGCAGAAGAAAAATCATGAAAGACAAATGCAAAATGAAGAAAGACAATTACAACTCCAGGAGCTAATTGTAAAAGTAGCGAGTAATACACAACAAAATATTGAAAAGAGATGACTTTTTCTCAAGACGCAATATGGAACACGATAGAAACATTCAAATACTTCCTAGAAGTGGATAAAAACTTCGGGGACTTTTTCAGACGTCATGAAGACATCGATTGTCAAAACTGGACAGAAGCAAAAAAGCTACGACTATTACTCAGAAAATTAGGAACGGATGAATACACAAAATTTGTGGATTACATTTTGCCAAAGAAGACAAATGAGTTAACGTTTAATGAAGAAGTTACATGCCTGACGGAGCTTTTCAGCCGGAAAACGTCACTCTTTCACAAAAGGTATGGAAATGTCTTAACCTCGGAAAGGATGAAAATGAGGACTATTCTACGTTCGCCGCAATCGTGAATAAACATTGCGAAGATTTCAAGCTGGCAGAATTAACTCCAGACAATTTCATATGTCTTATTTTTGTACAAGGGTTAGTCTCTGCAAAAGATAGTGAAATGCGCAAAAGAATGCTTTCAAAACTGCAAAATGAACCTGGATTAACACTACAAAACTATCGGAAGACTGCCAAAAATGTCTAACTATAAAGAAAGACTCGAAGGATATTGAGGAGTCAGGAGTATCACATATTCGTAAGTTAAACAAAAGTTTACGTTTTTCACCCTCCCCGGAAAAAAAACAACAATTCTATAATAATGAAAAAATATTTTCACCCTCCCCGGAAAGAAAACGAAAATTCTATAATAATGAAAAAAGTACAACGTATAGGGCAAATAATGACGAAAATTAAAGTAAATATAAGCCCCCCACCATCTGTATGTTATCGATGTGGAGGACATCACTGGAATAAAGATTGTCGTTTTAAATATAAAAACAGTTTTGCGTGTCACAAGGCATCCCAATTTAGGAACAGAAAATTTACTCGTAGAATAAGAGCTATTAGAATGCATGACGAAGACGATACTAACATAAGGAAATATGTGGAACTTGAAATCTTAAATGAAAAGATAAAATTGCAACTTGACTCAGGTTCCGATGAAGTTGGATGAAGTTCTCCTCTCGTTTCAAACGAGAGGAGAACTTCATCCAACGAAGTTCGTATTGCGCGTATTGTATGGTGCGATATTCAAAGAATAATTCATTATTGAGTGAATAATCAAAAAATCAACGCTGATGTCTGTCGCCAAAAACTTCGTTTCAAAGCATCTTTCGACAGAAAACGTCCATCATTATTCAAGAAAAAAATTTGTAACTCCCTGTCACTATAATGCCCGTCCTCACACGTCATGGTCGACTAAAGATCTCTTAGAGTAGCTCGACTGGGAAAAATTGCTTTATACTCCATATTCTTCCGAACTTGCTCCGTCTGATTATGACTTGTTGAGAAGTATTTGCATGGCTTGAAAGGTTGACATCAAGAGAGGAGGTTGAACATGTTAACCTCTGACATTTTACGGACGATAATGGACATGTTCCCATTCACATAATAAATACAATAGTAAATATGGTATATGGGTCTGCAGTCGGAGATTCGTCTCCAGCTGTGTTGGTCAAACTCTCTGCCTCCGGGCAGCGAAGATCTCCAGACGAGGCTATGTCCAAGGGCAGAGTCTCGTCTCGTCTCGGAAAATAGCTACACGACCCAGTTTTATACGGGGTCTAAGGGGAATTTTTGGTCTCGCATATCCCACATTAAATTCGGCCTTATGCTACATCTGACCGTGTGGGGCGGTTGGTAGATACCCTGCAGCTGGAGATTCATTATGGAACTCATTTTACTCACTTCTAGCAGATGAATACTTCTTCTACACGCAGCTGGCGAATCTTATGTGCTGTTCTTTTCCTAAGAATTATCGTTCATTACTAACCTTCGTGTGATTCTTCTTTTCAGGTTACAACTATATCAAAACCGAAAGCCGTTTAAAGACATGAGATTTATAAACATTTAAAATTTAAAATGACGTTATAGGAAGCAATGAAGATCATTTCGATAATTAAATATTGGAAGAAGCATTAGTATCTTATTTTGGAGAATTTTCGTTCTAATCAGATAGTTTAATAATATTTAAGTTTTTGTTAAGGAGGAATAATACTAAGGTAAATGGGAAGAAGGTGACTTAGAGAAAAAAAAATTAATTTCTCTAATTCATGCCTACAATATATATTGCACAATTTATGGTCAATCCAATGTATATGCACTAAAATATTGAAAAGAAAGTTTACTGATAATGGTTGCTCTTCATTAGCTTATTATATTGTGAGAACTTTTTTTAAAATCAACCTAATGAGTAATTCAAACGAAAAAAAAGTGATATTATTTACTTTGAATTACATTCGTCTTTCTTTCTCTCGTTTCTTTACGCAATTCTTAAACACTAATCACGGTATTTCTGTCAGGTCTGATGCGAGGTCATCAGGTACGAAGACAAGAGAAAATATTTTACTGAGTAAACCTACACACGAACATCCAACATTATCTGAGTCACAAAGGTTAATTTATAAGAACAGATAGTAACAAGAACAGAGGAAATCGTAATTACACGGGGCGTTTAGATGATTTAAAAGTGAAACTATTTAAAAGATGCTATTAAAATATGATTTCCTTTGCAAAGACTTGCTAATAGGCGTCTTTTCTTCAGATCTCGTGACCTTTCTGTATTTATTTTAACGCAGTTGCTGTGTAATTCGAACTGTGATACTTCTGAAGTTCTCCCCTTTTTTATTTGTAAGTGCTATCAAGTCCTCTTTGTTTCTTGCACTGAATAGCCATTTTTGGTCTTTAAACATAGAGAATAACTGTTGTAAATTTGGTTGGCAGGTAGGAGAGATTTGCTAATGAAAATTAACTAAAATCTCGCGTATAAATCAGTAATCAGAAGCTTGCTCAAATATAATAGCTTCCATATATTATTTGTTTTTTTTTTGTGATATGATCCTCTTTTCGAGTCAACAAATAGAATTTTGATGAAAAAACAAAAAAATAGATGGATCAAGGCGAATTTGTGATAAATGACACCGATTTTGGAATTCTCGGTTCGATATAGTCTTTAAGCGGTGTTTGTTGTAATTTTACACAAATTTTCCCTTTTTATAAATGACATTCCATTATTTAAAATTGCGGTCATCTACCTGAACGCAATTATTTGAGTGTTTATTAGGTTGTACCATATTAAAGGTCGTATAGTGATGAAATATGAAAATAATAATAAAAAAAAACTTCCATTTAATCGAAATTAATTAATTTATTCCAACTGATCTTTAATCCAAATCTCTTGTAAAATAAAACAAGAACCAAATTCATACTCTTTTCCTTTGGTTCAAATGTTTCAACTTCTTCTTCAGTATAAGACATTCTCTTGTATATGGAATGCCCAAAGTATTAGAATTAGGGTCCTTGAGAATAAGGAGAAGAATGAAAAACTTGAGAAGTATGTGAAACTTTTGAACGGTGATTGAATAGTGATTGCAAGCATTGGCATGGAGCAGAATTGGGCCATATCTATTCAATAGCCTATTCAGCGGCTTTGTTTTCTTCAATTTTTGCTTTATTTCCATGCATACAGTCTATTTCGTAACAAGGTCATATCAGTTTACAGTTTAATTGTCTAGATGTAACCGTGAGTTCTATGCCAAGGCTGGACAGACTTGCTTTATGTCAGAGCCGTATACGATAAAGTTCTGATGTTTGAGAGTCGCAAGACATGAACAAAAATTACAGATGCGTTTTCGTTACATACACATTAACATTAAGCATACGTTTTATTCCAATGAGGTCTCAATTCATACCGACTAAATATTTATGAAGCTTGATACTTTTCTTATTTACATTTTATATCAACTGTGATGATCATCCAGTGTATGACGATAAACAACATCCGCGTCCTGGGTAAGACGATAAACTACGTCCAGCAGCCAGGCCTCTGGTCAGGAGGTTTTGAAGTGCGTGGAACCGCCTCTTAATTGCTTGTGTTCCCAGGTCCACTCTGACCCGAGGTGGTAGCACCTGTTAGGGTCCCAGCTATGGGCAAATAGTTGACCCCGAAACTGGAGTAAAAACACTATGAATGTGTAGAAATGGGTTTTGATTACGGAGATACCTTGTAGAAAAGTTATTACCAGCAATGAATTTTTGAAGAAAAAAAAAAAAAACTACTATAAGCAATACATTTTTGAAAGAAAAAAAAAAACTATTACCAGATATACATCTTTGAAAGAAAAATATTACCAGCAATCCATTTTTGGAAAAAATATTAACAGCTATAGATTTTTGAGGAAAAAAATATTACCAGCAATGCATTTTTGAAGGAGAGAGTTATTACCACAGATTGTTTTTTTGACCACTGAAAATATTAGTCATAGAAATTGTCGTCATTGAATGAGCCATTGAGGTTGACATGCCATAAAACAAGCCAAGCCAAGGCAACTGTGATGAAAAAAAAATAGCTCAGCCAACATATTTCCACGAGTCGCATGTCAAAAGTCAAAGAGCCGCATGCAACAGGAGAGCCGGGGTTTGACCAACCCTGCTTATGATAACAGATTCTTTTTTGAGCCCTTCTCGCTTATGGAACTCACTTCTAGCTCCATGCTTTCTAGCTAACATTGATCTTCAAGAATTTAAAGGCAATGTTAATCGGTATCTGCTGTCTTCTTGATTACTCTTCTATTTTTCCCGCTCCGTAATGTTTCTCGTTCTTTTTATTCCTTCACACTCTGTAACCATTTTTGCTTCAGTGGTTTCAATGCTTTACATTGAGTGAATGATAAAAAAAAAAAATACGGAGTATTGTTTTAGGATTTTCTCTAGCTAATTCATCCAACTGATTATTTTATATGAGTGACTGAGATCTTTCTCTTGATTCACTTTCAAGTCTCACCTCCTTAACGAAGCTCTTGCCGCCATCTCTGTATAGTTTAGACATTACAACACTACTGCTAAATGACAATATCACGTTTCTCCGATTTTGTTTTGACATTGAGGCCTTATTTGAAATTCTTTAATTCTTCAACAGAATGTTATTGTTATCATATTTTGGGGGCTAGGATATAATATTTTTATTGAAGCAACCAGCAGAAAGCAAAATAGTATCAGGACTAGTAAGGAATAATCGTTAAACGAATGACTTATGCTAATTGTCCTATGGTACTGTTGGTGAAAATTCGGCAAATATACGAAATTTCATATTGATCAAACTAATATAATTTGTTGCATCATATCTTTTTTATTTCAATATATAATATCTGGAAACACTGATAATGTAGTGTGTCACTCGAGGATAAGCAAAACTCTTTCCCTTTTCAGTCAGGACATAATAAGGAAAACATTGACAAGAGCAGAAATTAACTACGTGTGACGTGTCAATATTATTAAAATACGCACACACTATAGTTTATATGTAACTAAGATATGACAAAAAGAATGACACTGCAGGTGGATGATTAGAGATTCAGTTTGTATCTTTCGTAATAGCGTTATTTCTGTCTACATTTTTAACTTAGTGTAAAGTGTACATATGTCTACGATATTAACTCTAGTGTAAACCGAACTTTTATCTATTTTTCTGGATCTTCTGTCAAAATTTTTATTCTAACGAAGATATGGTGTATATCTATGGCTGAAAAATTGTATTTTGTCTTTTGTTCTATAATACTTATATTTAGCAATGAATTCACGCCAAAGTGTTCATACATTGTTAAAACCGTCGACCTAACCTATATCTATAGAAAGAGAGTCGACAGTGTAAGGAATATTTTCCTGTTTATATTAGATCGTATTAGAAATGGTTATATTTAATTAACCAAATGGAAACGTACACTTTTATCTATCTTGGGAATGAGGTCAGTCAGCCGACATTTTTATTTATTTTGATGATGAGAAACAAAAACCTTTTGGTGCATTATGTTTCATTATTTATTTTATAAACAATGAAGGAAGAATATAAAAGATATGCATTAGGAAAATGAAAAATGCAAATGTTCAAATATCTAAAAATATGATGTATGTAACAGCGACCACGTTGCAGTGATACGTAACCTCAGAATAAATCTACGGAAATTAAAGAAACCGAAAGTAGCAGCCAAATTGCAATACTATAGACTCCTGAATGACCCGAGTTGCACAGAGATGTATACTGACAGCGTTAAAAGCAAATGCAATCAACTATATCACAGCGAGAATTCAAAGTGATACATATTAAGAGACACGTTAATGATATCAGCAAACGAAATCACTTGAAGAAAACCAGACAAAGAAGAAAAACAGTTAATGAACGATGCAATTCTTCACATAATGAACGTTAGACAGCAAACAATGCCAAATTATGGTACAGATTACAGGACATTACACAAAGAAATTGGAAATAAATGCAGGTTGGTAAAAGGAAAAACGTCTCGACGATAGATGCACAGAAGTAGAAAGAAGGATTTCGTGAGATAAGCCCGATATGAATAAAATGAACAAAGAGGTAACAGTACAAAAGACGTACTCGAATTAAGAGCTCATCTGCAAGGGGGTGAGGTTTAAGGTTCCATGTTCTCTATTTAGGATTGTTTCACGCGACACTAGGCTAATGGATTAAAATATTGGTTTGTGAATTTACTGGCAGTAACTAAGTGTTCCATCACTGCTTACTAGCAGTGTGTAGATGAACTCATCGTAAACGAGATCGAACAATAACTGAACAGTACTGAATACGAATTACCCTCAGCAGAACGCTTAAATTCTTCCATAGATTTAAGTTCAAAATTCGATATTCATCTGATGAACGGGGAGGGCACAATGGTAAAAAAGTTGTCTTAAGATCAAAAAACGATTAGGAAAATAATCCGCATGCGAATTTATTTTTTTAATCATTTCAGCAAGAAAAGAATGAGTATAGGGAGGATTGAGGAAACGACAAAAGATGAACGGGATTCAATAAGATAGAAAATGGCGATTGATATTGAAATTAATTTTTTAAAAGATTTTAGTTATTAGGGAAGCAAGTAAACGGAAAAGAGTTCTTCAGGTGTGAAGTTTCGAGAAAATAAACTATTGGAGTAGAAGTGGTTGTGGCATTTTGCTATTTCAACAGTTACCTAAATGCTGATCGAGTACAAAATATGAATAGGGTTCAAGAATATAAAAGATGGCGATTTAAATTTTGAAAGGTTGTATTTAACAAAGAAGCAAGTAAACGAAGGGAGTTCCACAGGCGGGAAATGTGATAAACGAAACAGTTAGGGTAGAAGTTCCGGTTGCATTTATCTGTTTCAACATTAAATAGGTTGAACCTACATAGCAATGTCGTAGCACGCTTAAATTTATGTACTTAGGGTACCAGAAGAAAAATCTCGTCAGAGCAGTTGCCATGAAAATATTTGTAAACAGAGACAAGCCGCGCCACGTCGGTGAGAAAGTGACTGAAGTCGAGATGCTATGACAGGATCGATTACATTACAGATCCTTCTTTGGATATTGTCAAAAACCTCGAAATGACTAGCAGGGCCACCAGATGTAAATTCAGATGACTCTTCATCCCAGAAATCCATGAAGAAATAGTTTGTTTGTTTTTGTGTGTGTGCGACGTGGGTAGAAAAAAAACAACTGGAAAGGGAAAAAATGTTTCCACATGATTTATGTGTTTCACCATAATACATATATGCTTAATATAATTTAAACATACTTTTGGCATATTGTAGAATTCTCAATTTAGAAATGTTTTAAAAGCAACTTGATCTTACAATTGTCATACATACATACATACATACATACATATATATATATATATATATATATATATATATATGTGTGTGTGTGTGTGTGTGTGTGTGTGTGTGTGTGTGTGTGCTTGTGTGGGATGCCTGTATGTGTGTGCTTGTGCGTGGTGTGTGTGTGTGGGGTGTGTGTGCTAGTCTGGTGTGTGTGCTTGTGCGGGATGCCTGTATGTGTGTGTTGTGCGGTGTGTGTGTGTGTGTTTTGTGTGTGTGTGTTTTGTGCTTGTGTGGTGTGTGTGTTTTGTGCGGTGTGTGTTTGTGCTTGTGCGGTGTGTGTGTGTTTGTGTTTGTGCGGTGTGTGTGTGTTTGTGCTTATGTTCTGTGTGTGTGTATGTGTGTGTGTTTGTGCTTGTGCGGTGTGTGTGTGCTTGTGCAGGGGTGTGCGTGCTTGTGCAGGGTGTGTCCTTGTGCAGGTGGGTGTGCTTGTGTGGGTTGTGCTTGTGTGTGTGTGTGTGCTTGTGCGGTGTGTGTGTTTGTGCTTGTGTGTGTGTGTGTATGTGTGTTTGTGCTTGTGCAGTGTGTGTGTTTGTGCTTGTGCGGTGTGTGTGTGTGCTTGTGCGCGGTGTGTGTGTGTGTGTTTGTGCTTGTGCGGTGTGTGTGTGTGTGTTTGTGCTTGTGCGGTGTGTGTGTGTGTGTGTGTTTGTGCTTGAGCGGTGTGTGTGTGTGCTTGTGCGGTGTGTGTGTTGTGTGCAGGGGGGTGTGTCTGTGTGTGTGTTTGTGCAGTGTGTGTGTGTGTGTGTGTGTGTGAATAATTCATATGCTGCAGTATACGATTAATTTATTAGAAATTCTTTTGGTATTATAGCAATGTTAACTCCAACACATTCATATATATAGCAACATGCTCGACACTGCTACACCAATTGTACAAATTCTAGTTGACTGTGCCATCGAGGTATATCTGTTATGTTAGCGCGCATATATACATTATTGTCCGGTTAAATGTAAAACTCATGAATATCAACATCTCACATAACATACGTCAAACAGAGCAAATACTTATTCAAATCCCCTCTGTGTGCCAATTGATACTAACACAAGATCTTATTCTCTGATTTGCATCAATAAAATATTATCTTACTCGAACAATAAAATAACAAATAGCTGATTACAGTTCTCTTCTATGCGCCATATCTCTTCAGCGACTGGTGGAACACGGGGCTCCACAACGTCCCATCTTTTGTAGCTCCTAGTAAGCTTTGTCTTCTCATTTTCTATCTCTATACCTATCCTGTAATAAATTTGCAGAAAAACGTTATGTAGACTGATCGCCGCTTTCACCTGTCTCGCTAGTCTTCAATATATCCTCTGAGTCGCAGATTCTCCAGGCCTTCTTTCTTCATTACGTGTCGTAAAGATTTTAACTGTGCTTTTTCTTTCCATTTTTTCTAAATACTTCCATGTTACTCACATGTTCAGTCTATAATATTCTCAGCATTTGTAGAACACCATTTCTCTTGCCTCATCTCCTTCATTTGTGTTATTGTTTGGTTTAGTTGATTTTGTTTAGCGGTATATACACCTCTATGCGTTATTCAATACAGGAATCTAAACGTTTTGAACATAATTATATGGCTTCAAATTAAAATATTTTGAACGCAATTGTATGCCTTCAACTACATATAAAATGTATTGTTGGTAATTCTACTATGAAATCTGTTGGTGGTAATTTTACCAAATGTATGTATTTTTGCTGTTTTTATTGTACATAAAAAAATATATATTTTTATTCTTTCATTGCGTTTTTTTTCTGATTTTTTTTGCGAGGCGGTGCACTATTTGCATATAGCTGAGGCTCTAACAGGTGCTACCACACCGGGTCAGTCTGAACGGGGAACAACAGCAATTAAGAATGGTTGCCCTTTCCTGAAAACCTCTCCCTATCAGAGGTTATGCTGCCTGATATAGTTCTGTGTGATTGTCCACACTGATATTACATAACGGTTCAGTACTATTTTCTTTGTTTGTATGGATTCTTTTTCTTTATTTTTACTGTCTAGCTTTAGGAAAGTGACTTTCGCTAATGTAATGTATCATCGGATTTTGATGTCATCTTTTCCCGGCCATTAATAGAATTTTTCCCAGATATTGACATTTTCTGACTTGGTTGATTTCGATATCTCTAGTTCGTAGTTCGCATCTTAGAATGTTTCTTCTGCTCACAAAGATGAACGCTGCTTTCTTACAGTCCATTCTACTCGTTTTCTCTTACTACCTTCTATAGGAATCTCTGCGATTTCCGTTCTGCGTCTGCTTTCAACACTGTGCCATCTGCGCAACTTATGTTGTTAGGATTGTTTCAACCAATAATAAGTCTTGGTAGCATTTTCAATTCTCTCATGATCGCCACAAGACAAAGTTTGTTTAGGTCCGGTGAGAAGACATCTCCATGTCTTACGAGCTTTTCTATTTGGGTCTAGTTACTGATTCCTTTTTTCTATCCATATGTTGGCGGGTTGCTTGCTTTTTTCGTGGCAAATATTCGGGCTCATTGCAAACGAGAACCCGCCATTCCACGCACATTGTGTCGGCTGGCTCGCATTATTTCATATTGGTGAGGAGCAACATTGAGTCATGCAGTTTTTCTGCCAGAACTGTTGCATCATGGGACGGACTCCTGAGAACAGGATACCCCGAACAATACAATCTTAAACTATTCAACGTTTAACTTCAACCGTTATCTATCCCAAAAAACCGCACAATATACGCATCTTTCTTCGTTCCTGTACGCTCTTGCAATAACTTCCTTTAGAAATTCTCAACTTTAATTGTAATTGTTTGAACAATAATGAAGACAATGCCACATCTCTCCCGTTAAATGTTTCTTTTTATAAATATTTAAAATATTTTTAACGTTTTTTTTTTCTCCCAGATAATTTTTCAGACAGTTATTGAGTTTGGCGACCCCTATATTAAAATTACACTTGTTAGTGGAGCAGAATTAATGCAAGATTATTAATGTCACTTGTTTACGTTTTATTGTATTATAGTCTCATCGTTCACCGGAAACTTGTCCTGTCTGCAACAGACAAGTGGCTATCAACATACCAAGCCCTAGAAACTGACAAAATTTGGTTTGCAGGTTTTTCTTACATCTATCTTTGTCATCTGTGTGTAAATGTTTAAAATGCGTTTAAACATGCAAATATATACCGGAATCAATTATTTGTTTTGAAATTTAGCAAGTATTTTGCATAATAAATAAACCGCAGTTGTACACACTTCTGCTTTTGATCGAATTGTTTTCTGCAGTTTATTAAGCATTTTAAAGTCTGAAATATTTTTTAGATTGTAAGACTTTTTTTGAGATAATAATGATTTATTGATGAGAATATAACGAAGCCAAACTGATCTCTGTGTCCGATTAACAATTCCCAGACATTATTCATTACACCTCCCGCACATCCAAGCTTAAATGACCTGGTATTCTGAAGAGGTCATCTATTTCGGTACTGACTGAACTCAATGTTGCATGACATTGATGTTTCAACGGGACATCACCGTAACTATCTGGTTTTTAACTTCTATTTACTAAACCTAAACAGACTTTATATGATTCCTCGTGCAAGCTTCCATCGCTAAAAGAAATGTCGGTTACTTATACCGCCCCAGAAGTTAACTTTGTCCGAAACACTGAGGTAGTGATCAGCATGCCAGGCCGAAGAAACGGCGGGAGTGATTGTCCTCCATCCAGGTATGGAATATGTGGGGGGAAATGCTTAAAATCCGATAAAATATACAATTATATAGATAAAAGGTCGAAGAAAATTTAAGTTTTGTTGCCAGTAAGGTTCAACGTGCTAAATTACCTTAGCGCCCTGTTAATTATAGTGCTCCCTGAACACTTACTACTTCATTGAGAGACCACTACGTGGAGGGGTGCTGGGATAACCGCATGTGTTGAGAAACAGTGTAGCTTTCAAAAGGACTGGTCAAATTCTATATAATTATACAATTATTTCATAGAATGTTTACATCCATTGTCCTTTGATACAAGAAAATGTCTGATTGTAATCAAGAACTGAAAGGAATTAAGAGAGTAGGGCTAGTTTATTTATAGTAAACAAACGTGTATTTCAAGGTGGTTGAAAATTAATTGTATCATATTATAAGTTGGTATGTATGTCGAATTACGTTGTTATCAGTTTAAGTTTACTCGAGCTAACTCCGAATTTAGACCAGTCATTCTGTACGGTTTCGCATTTTTTTCCTATTGGTGAAAGCCAACACATAATAGAAAATCTTGCTGAAGGCAAGAGAAACACACTTTAATATATTTCCCAAGACGTCATAGCAATTCAGATAAAATAAGATAATAATTCAGCCGTCTATTCTGGTCGCCTTCGTCTCAAAGGAGGATAAGACAAAAATGAATGATTGTGTTCAGTGCGATATGCTGTAGTAAGTTCGAATTCAAGTCGGGTTCATTGTAATCTGTTATGGAAGGCCCTCCCCAGTTATGGGTTGAATAGCAGGACAGACTGGGTTCTATTGTCTGACCAACTAGTGTATCGCTAAAAGTAATCAAAACCTACTGCAGGAAAATGTTTTGCGTAGTAAGAGGAAGTTTTAGGAAGTCAATTTTATGAGTATAAATGCCGATGAAACCTTTACCTGAATAGATTGATCGTGTAGTGCTGGGGGTCTCAAACCCGTGGGAGTCCAACGTATCTTATTAAAAATTGCTTTTTAGAAATGTAATGCAAAGGAATTGTGGTTGATTCGACTTCGTGGCGATTATGGTTATCCATAATTTTAATAGTTTGAACTGGTGGATTAAAAAGGGTGGATATTGCGATGGAGGAGAGACAGGCTTGCAATTTTACGTCTGTGATTGGGTACGTGTAGTGTGGGAAATATATCATCTCTTATAAAATCGCGTAAAGGATTCTGAGCTCTATCAAGCCAGGAAAGTGAATATTGCGCAGATTCAACCCAGAATGTTGTCGATTCCTTTCAGCGAATGGGAATTTTTTGACTTGTTTGGCATCAAACTGCTAATTATAATCTAGTTTATTATTGTTATTTCAGACAATTTTCTGATGAGTAAATCTTTGAATCAAACTTCTGTGGAATTACACACTTGCTTCAGATCACTTTATCATCTGTAAGGATATTATCCAGTATTTACGGCCATATAGGGGACTTGATATTACATAAGAGTGCAGTAATACATAGATCGGTCGATAGCGCTAACCGGCAGGAAAACAGAAGTAAAATTGTTAAAGATCTCGAATTACATACATTGACAAATATTGTAAATATTAAACGTATACGTGGACGGATGGCTATTTCTTTTATTAAAATAAGTGTTTGTCTATTGCCATTGTGTTTTGAATTAGATATTCCTTTTTGAAATTATATATTCTGTCGAATAATTTTTTATATATAAACTTTCTGTATGACATTGATGCCTTAGTCATTATAATCAGTTCCCTATTCTAAAATGGAACAGCGAGTATAATTCTGTAATATTAAATCCTATGTACACTATAACGATTACCTGAACCTTCCTGTTTTAAATGCTGCTAGTGTTAGATTTACAGTTTCCGAAATCATTTAATGTTTTTAATGCAAACATCACCTCTCGCGATCCACCATGGATGCAAAATATTATTACTAGAGGAAATGAAACAGCAATGAAACGCAAGATGTGTAAATCGTTTTCTGGTAACTCCGCGGAAAACGAGGTATATGGCGCGAGATGAATTTTAACTATGAACAAAATAAAATGTTCTCCCACTCATATGTCCAAATACAAGTTCAGGATTGTCGACACAAATTCATGAAAATAAAAGATTCACAGAAAACCCACACATTTATAGACTTAAGCTCATTTAATTTTAATTTACTTTATTAATTAATTATTTTTTTATGTTTTAATAACAATATATTATATTATTTCAATTAAAAATAAATAACAAATTAAAATTAAATAAATAAATAAATCGCATTTAATCTCTGCATCACGTTGGACCATTTCAAACGCCCATCTTCTCAAAGAATATCGAAAGTACTTGAACAGAAATAAAATATGAATTTCGGACCGTTTATCAATAACTACGAGCAAACAGAATACTCAACTTAACCGAAAATTAGAATAATATAATAAAATATTAAACAAAAATAAAAAAAACAAAAGAAACTTGTCGCTCTTTTGAATCAAACTTTAGTTTCTGAATGGATGATGGTCTGATGTCCATAGCAAACGAAAATGACAAAAACAGATAAATAGAGAAAGGAAATAATTGTGATTTCTAAATCTTACATTGTGCTTGAGACGATGACGAGAATTGTAGAGATTTTCCAAGCGTAGCTGAGATGTGGCACAAGGCGGTGAGGATGGAACTTACTACTCACTTGTAATTGTTTTAGCGAAACAAGCTTGCTAGCCATTACACTACATCGGTGTGCACAAGCTGGTAATTATAACATAAGATAAAATTTTCCAGTGAATAATATAGTGTATAAAGCAGCTGGTAAGATACTTAAGAATAACAAAAAATATCTATCTATCTATCTATCTCTCGATATATATATATATATATATATATATATATATATATATATATATATGAAGAAATATAGTTTTCAGGCATGCTATATTTATGGGATAAAGTGCTCAATATCACAGATAGAGCGTATGTAAATATAAATAAAAAAGGGCTACATGATGATTGCGTCTAGAATGAAACAGACTATCGCCTCTGAGTGTTGACTTCAATGTTCTCTTATATATATATATATATATATATATATATATATATATATATATATATAAATTATATTGGTATAATAAATATATTAAAACAATTGTCGGACTTAGTCCATTTCATAACACACATATATATATATATATATATATATATATATATATATATATATGTTATGAAATGGATTAAGTCCGACAATTGTTTTAATATATTTATTGTTTATACATTATTTTTATAGCTACAAATATCTAATTAAATGCTCGGACAACGAGTGGCAAAGATTCTATAAGATAAATTTTAAAATAGAATTTACAAGAAAAATTGTACATTATCAAAGTGATAAGAGAGTTATTGGATAAAAGTGCATAAATACGTTATTTTAATCCTCTTCTAGGCGTAATGAATTTTTTGCAGTTGTTACATGAATACACCATTACTAAATCGCAATTGAATCATCAAATTAAATTACAAAAGTTTCGTGATGTCAACGAACACTCGTTGTCGCTTTCGTAATGCTCGTTGTCGTAGAGACTTTGTAATCGCAGATACAATTATAGTAATGCTGTTGGTGTCAGACGACTTCGACTAAAACTCACACTAATTTTACTTGTTCGATAATACTCGCTCAATAGTAATTCGTTTAGTGATCCGAATAGAGGAATATTATAGTGAATAGAATAGAGAATAACGGTCCGTATAGTAATAGCGGATAGGCTAGAAATAGCTATCTAAATAGTAATAGAGGATAAAATAGAAATAGTGATCAATTAGACGCCACGCTACTTTCTACTCGTTCGTTTCCTCTATGGTCACATGATTTACATAATTTAATAATGGGATCGCTTGTATTTGCTGTTAGACATTTTGACGGTCGTCTTCGAGTATAGAATCCAGGGGTTGGAAGTGAATATTTCGGAGACAGTTGAAAGCCTAGTGCAGGTTTGCAGTGGATATCGCAGCAAGGTAGCAGAGCGTAGTTCTTCCGTCTGTCCTGTTCGCCGGACAAGTTGCTTCTGGTCATTCCGGTAGGTAAAACAAAGATGGCCGCCTTTATACACGACGGATACAGTGTTGTGCGGCTTCTGATTGGTCAACCTTCTATTGGTCGACTATAAAGGGAATTAAGTCATTTTGACTCGCTCACTAGTTACATATATATACACAAAAAACTGTAATATTTGCTATGGCAATCTATGTTCAAACTCAAGTGTCAGCAGCGACAATTTATTCTATATAACAAAAGAAAAATAAAACTTTCTGCATTGAATTCTGAACGCCATTTCAAAAACGCCGCTTCTTTCAACATACATGGATTGGTTTGTTTTGTTTTACGGCATATCAAGCTCAAAGGGTTATTTAATGCCGACAAGATTTTTATGGCTGGCAATATATTTTTCAAACATGTATATTTGGTAATATATTTTCCCCCAAATGCACTGCTGGTAATATTTTTTTCCAAAAATGTATTGTTGGTAATAATATATTGCTGGTAATAATGTTTTCTTCAAAAATTCATTGCTGGTAATATGTTTATAAAAAATGTATTGCTGGTATTAAAACATATTTTTCCACGTTCATAGTGGTTTGATCCTAGGTTGGGGGTTAACTATTTGCCCACAGCTGAGACCCTAACAGCTGCTACCACCCCGGTTCAGAGTAGACCTGTGAAAACCAGCAATTAAGACATGGTTCCACGCTCCTCGAAATCTCTTGATAAGAGGCCTTGATCTTGGATGTATTTTATCGTCATACCCAGGACGGTTTCAATATACGCTCGTGGGTATTATTACGAGTGCCGCTAATATTAACAGGGTTGTAAAACCATCTTTTTGTATATTGTTGCGTCCCTTCAGAACACTGGCGGCCATGGCTCCCCACAATTACCTGTCCTTTTTTAGCTCTTAACATTTTCTATCTATTTCTGGTATCTCTCATAAAACTTGCTCCACCATCCATTTATTCAAGCTCGCTAGGTAACTTAAGCTTTGTTTGCTCAGACCGTCTTGTCTTCAGTCAGTGAGTGTCAATTTTCCGAGCCATCTTTACGCATTATATGCCCTAGAAATTTAAATGGCTGTTCATGATTTGAAATATTAATGTCCATTTTGTTTTCATTTTCCTCTAAAACTTGATCTTCGCTCACATATTTGCTTTATCGTATTCTTAGCATCATTCTTTGGAATTACACACTTGCTTCAGATCACTTTATCATCTATGAGGATATTATCCAGCATTTACGGCCATATAGGGGACTTGATATTACATAAGAGTGCAGTAATATTTTCTTTGTTTATAAGAATAGTCTTTCTTAAAACTAATTTTTATCATATATACTTATGATGTTCTTCAATATATATAAAGTTAATATCTTTATTTCTATAATTGATTTATTCTCATAGATTGAGTTTATATATAATGTCTATATATCTATAAACATATCATATAAGCATTATATATATATATATATATATATATATATATATATATGGCAGGATGTGTGTGTGTGTGTGTGTGTGTGTAACGGATGCACGGCCGCAATTTTCGACGGATTTGCACCACAATTTATATGCACATGCTCCAAGTGAGTGGAAGAGCCAAGACCAACTTTGCATTTCCCAACTCCCATCGATAGTGGAAATAATCGATTTTTTCATGCTTCTACGGCAATTTTCATGTAGTTTGCGGCCATTTTCTACTGGCTAGATTGAGAGCCTACAGCTGGCTGCCACGAATAGGCAAGAAGATTCTATTGGTCAGTGTGAGAGCCAACAGCTTACTGACATGAATGTTAACTAGCATGCTAGCATCCCCCCCAAAAAATCGATAGCTGCATTCGTCACAAGTGGGAAAAATTTTAATCTGCATGGCACTTTTTACTCCAATTGGCTCATTCGCTTGCTTAAACTCAACGTTGATTCTGATTCCGCAGAACTTGGTTGGGTGTGAAAAAGTATTTGTGGTTAACATTCTTTTTTCATTCGGTTTTTGCAGTTACGCGTCCTTTTTTAAAGCTGATCGTTTTGTGTTCATTTTGTTTAGTTCTTTTTTCGTAACAGATTTAATGTTTAGTATAGAGCTTAGAAAAAATTCGCAGTGTGAGAGAGGCAAGAAGTAAGGCATGTAGCAACATCAGCACGGCAAAGGGCACTCCTTTAAAGGCAAGGAAGGGCAAAAATATTTTAAGTCATGTGATAGCGATTGCTGTATATGTCGTAATGATTTTGAATCAAGCACGGGCAACGCCAGGCCATGCCGCTAGTATATATATATATATATATATATATATATATATATATAAAAGAATTACTATATATCTTTAAGTTAGAGTATAAACATATTATCTAGTATTTACTGACATTTAGGTGGGCAGATATTACATAACAGTCCAGTAATTTTTCTTTGTCTAAATGAATAGTATACATTAAAGCTGCATTTTTATCATGTATAATATTTAAATAAATATTATAATCATATATTATTTATATTAATATAAATTATATTAGTCTTTTTGCTATAAATATTATTTTAGTGAATACACTTGTTTGAGTCTGATTTTTTTGTTCGTATCAGTAAAATTAATTCGTTTCCGTTATGTGACGGTGTAACAAAGAAATGAAAATAAACAAATTCAAAATAAAAGAAAGGCTGAAATTCAATCTTTGCATAATTTAATTAGGTTAACAAAAACTGGTAGTGACAAAAAAAAAGAAGGTCTAGGGCGATTTTGATTAAAATACTGATACAGATGGCTATAAAAAAAGGGGAAAACAGAATTTAAAATAACACATATAAGACTGAAAGAATATATATAAGACTTTCTGATATTAGTCGAATGATGATAACAAAAAAAAGGAATAGATGAATGTTGAAGACAGTGATAATATATTTACAGGTGAATAAAGTTCATCTCGCCGGGATTCAAAGTCGCGACATCTCTGCAGATTCTTTCATAGAATGGCTTTCAAGGTGTATATTTTGGAATGGGAGACGTTTCTACAAGTATGTATGTATGTATGTATGTATGTATGTATGTATGTATGTGTGCGTTGAGAAATATACAGGTTGAGGAGGGCAGGGAGAAAAAAGAAGGTTTGAGTTCAGCAGACGTTGAAGCATGGTGAATATTACTAACAGCAAGCAGTTATTTTTCAGAGAACATAATGTTTTTGTTTTGTTTTTCGGATTTTAACAGATGTTCCATCACAAAAATGACCAGGTCATGTTTATTGTATCGATGAAGACTGGTTTATTAGGATAAAAAGGGTGACCCATTTATAACACGTTACTGGTTCGATATTGAAGCCAATAGACATACAGGTTGCGATGGATAAATTTTCGTCTATATTACACAAAAAAATGTAGATAATACTGCCATCTCATTTTAACAGATATATTTACCAAAATTGCACAGAAATATCTTACAACCCTAAAGAGTAAATGTATTCAATAAAATCGCCATTGGCATCATACATGTCCTCCCGACTACGTGGGAAACTCCATCAAATCTTCTGGACAGCCTCCTTATTTAATTTGGTGAATACTGTCATAATCCTTATGTGGAATAACACAGTAATTCCACCTAAATTTTACGCGCGCGTGAGTTTTCCTCCCTTCCTACCACACTTGTGCATGTGTGCACACGCGCGGTTTGCACCCCTTTCTCTCTCGTTCAATTAGACATAGCAGTAGCCATCCTTTTTCTTGCTACTCCTGATAGCTTTCTAGGACGGATTTTGAATTTTTCCCGCGCGTTTCTTGACGTCACACACGTCCAGCGTTTCCAACTCAGTTGCTTCCCGACTTTCAAGCTGAACGGACAACTCATTTATTCCGTGCCCTTAACCCATACGCGGACCGGAATATCTTATTACTAACTACCAAAATTTCAACATGTCGACCTTACACTTTCCCAAGACTCATTCTCGTCTTGATGTAACCCGCAGGTCGAACCTTCTCCGTTTTCGCTTGGAAAACGTGGAGATCCGCGACACAGTCGTCGGTATATATTTTTCCAGGACAACTTGTCTTGATGCGAACAACTTTCGAATATTCTAACTACTTTGAACCAGTACCTAAAAAATATTACATACACTCACACTATCAAACTACACAGTGAGTACTTTTCCTATTTGTGTACACATACACCTTTTCGTTTAACAAGTCATTTTTCCAGAACTTTCTTTCTGATGAAACTTTTTCCCGTCTTGGCCATCTTGGTTTTCTGTTTTGGCGTGGAACTAATGGTCTCAACTAACGAGACAACTTACTTGTTTAAATATAATAAAATTTCATATATGTTTTTCAACCAGACGCCTTTTGTCATTTAATTCCAGGCTATCTCCTCGTATCATTATTTATGCACTTGTTGAATGACCCCTTTTCCTCACTATGTTCACTCACGCAATATATTTCTACTTTGCTTGTGGATTCGGTGGTTTTGTGTAGTGTCTGACACAAGGCCACCTTTTTAATAAACCAGCACTGCACGCTACCGGGTCCGCAACACTTACCTACAGTTCATCTTTATTTTTACAAGAAGATTTGTTAGTCTCTTGCTCAACTGCGCTCCACACGTAATAATCAAGGAGGTTGCAGTTAGGGGAGTTAGGTGTAATTGTCTGACAGCCATGACTGTGTTATTCTGCTTGTGTTGCGTGGTGCAGAATCCTGTTGTCAAAAATAGAATCTTCCAGCAGTTACCCTCTTGATCCAGGTCAGCACTATCTCCTCAAGGCACTTGATGTAGGCCCCCGTGTTGTGTCTGAAGCTCCCACCAACAAATGTGGGAGTTCTTTTCTTATCACAACGATTAAACTGAGTTTTCTCAGCTGCCGTATCACCGTAATCATCATTAAACTCATCCAACTCTTTCCGAATACTTTGCACTATCTGCAGATTGACGCGAAATACTCTGAAATGTTCTTATTGCACCTTCCGTTGCGAATGCCAAGCGGTACAGGATACCGTTTCCAAACTTCTGGCTGAGTGAATGGCATTATGGTGCTCCATTTCTCACAGTCGGTGGCCATTTGAACCTACTGTACTGTATAGTTGATAAAAAAATACAAGGCGCATGCGTGAAATACAAAAAACATAAAACTGCGACAATTCTCCCATCGCACCTTAGAAACCCGACACTATATATGGTTTCCTTTGGTAATTAAATTTTGCTTTATCAAAATGGTCTTCCCTTGGTTAATTTGGTAAAAGTACGCTTCAGTTATAGATGCGCCTTCCATGATGGATAAATAAAGACGGGTACAAGTTTGACTCCTGTCGGTAGACACTTTTTTCTTTAGTAGGACTTCTCGATCGATGACGGTTAATTGACTGTATAATATATATATATATATATATATATATATATATATATATATATATATATATGGATGCTAAATAAAAAACGTCTGACCACGGAAAATAACATTTGCGGTCGTTTAAATAATTAAACGGCGAATTCAGTGTCAGGATTAGTAGGAACATTTAAAAATTCAAATTTTAAAATAACTGAAAAAAAAATTAATGATTTAAAATGTTAATTTATTTTATATATATATATTGCTTGAAAGTATCAGAAAAAACTTTGAGGATTTAAAAAGTTTTGTTTTAATTTCAGTTTAAAATATCGCCAAAACATTGTGAATTCAATTTTATTTCTTCAAAATGCCAATGGATCATGGCTACAGTGAGAGTTTTCGGGAGTTTTATTCGTGATTTGAAGGACTTGAATTGGAATTTCGGCCCAAATCGAACTTTCGACCCTGGTCGTTCTTTTGACCGGTATAGTCCGTATCAGAGTTAAAGTGAGGTTTTGAAGTCCTGTGACGTGAATTCAAAGATATTTCTTAAAAAAATCTAAGTGCTGTTTCTTTAAGCTATACCAGTAGTTCTGATCATTTAGACCAACCTGCGTAGCGCGAACTATAAGCACTTTATCAGTATAGATATGTTTAGAGAATGAAAAGCGTTTGTTGTTAAGCTGTATTGGAGAGTTCATTTAATAGGTATTAAAATATCGATTGTATGATATATGAAAAAATAAATGTTTTAAAATTAAAATCAAAAACAGTACAAATACGTTCCTGAGTATTGCTAACTTGGTATAGGTTAACTAGGGGTAATAAGTTCTCTAAAATGAATGCATGGATCAAATGATTTTAGGTTTTAAAAAATGGTGATAAAATGAATAATTTCATTTTCATACACAATTCGGACTGATTAAAATAATGTTGATATTCGGATATATCTGATTCCAGGTGGTCTTAATGGCTATCGGCGTATTGCTTCAAAACTAAGAAAGCTTATTATATAAGACGGTAACAATTCGTTTTTACGGTTTTATCTCAGTGAAACTTCGGTTACCGTACGATCACCGAAGTTAAGCTATGTCAACTCTGAGCAGTACCTAGATGGGTGAACACTTAGGAATAGCAGGTGTTGTAAATCATGGAGGTGCGGTTAGTTTCGAAATAATGGCTCGAAATTTTTAATCTGTGAGCCAAGTGTCAATTCCCGTTGGGTTCGTTATATTCACTTATGCTGAATGCACCTCCTCTCCCCCAGCTATGGGTTAATTAGTAAAATTTGTATCACTAAAACATTATTATCTGAAAAAATCTTAAAATATAAAAATATTTTATGGCATTAATTAACCTGAAAAGGGTTGAAAATAGATCAATCCATTACAATGGTATATTGCCACATATCTGGCAGCTCTTTCGAGTAAATTAAGTTTTGATGTTAACAATTTCCGATAAACTCATGAATCTAGTTTTTCATTACAGATAGTATTCCACATGAAAGCCTTTAGCAGCGATCGAAAAAAGTTAAGAATTGTTTGGTGTGACATCAGTTCCATATGGCGTATGTGTCAGAAAAGACCAGACTAACTCCAAGACTTTTGTCTGTAATATTCTTGCTGCACGCTGCCTTACGGTATAATTGAGCAGAAAACCATTTTCATTTAATCCACTGTGTACGCTACCAACGCTGTGCAATAGCATATTTATGTGAATATATTCCAATCATATACTTAGCAACTGTGTATGATTCCTTGTTGGTCCACAAAACGAAAAATTATCAGATTAATAGTATTCATATTATTTTTATTCGGACTATTGTCCTCATCTTTATTGTTGTTATCACAACGTTTCGACCGTTGTGCCCACCTCCCTTCCTCAATTGTATATCGATCTGTATAACCTAAAGCGAATTCCAAAGTGATCTCATTATATAATCTTCGGGTATAGATTCTTCTCGTTCTACTGCTTACGTGTAGAGATATCGTTTAGTTATTATTTTATTTAGTACTTTTTGTTCAGTTATTGAGAGAACACACTGCCTGTCCTAGAGATTGATCTCACAACCACTACTTCACCAAATTAACAAACCAAAGGGTTAGTCATCTAGGCCATTGCTACGTAGGACTATAATTTTTTTTTTCTGTTACACTCAGTTTAGTCTAGGAATGGTCCCGATTAAACAGTTTAATAAATCTCAGGACACTTAGAATTCATATGACGGAATCTATTTAACCTCTTTTTGGAGATAAATACATAAGGGAGAGTAAAGTGAGTTTCCACTTGAGGATCGTTTTAAAGACTTGAGCGAAATAAAGTCAAGACGTTGGAAAACCTTGAGTCCATAATGGAAACGGTAGCTGAGATATACATTCAGAAGACACAGTTGAGTAAATCTTAATCGAAGAATGATTATCGGGTTGAGGCAAATTAAGTCCCAGTCGAAATAAACTTTCACA
>CAHIKZ030005620.1:767500-852500 GCA_903632075.3 Acanthosepion pharaonis | reverse complement strand
ACGACAAAGTCATAGGAAAGATTGTATGATAATATCTTGGCAATGATAACATGGCGTCGATGTCTTGGTAAATATATTATGACGTTGATATATATATATATGTGTGGGGGGGGTGTTATAAAAATATAATTTTAATATACATGTTACTATATATATATATATATATATATATATATATATATATATATATGTGTGTGGGGGGGGTTTATAAAAATATAATTTTAATATACATGTTACTTATTATAAAACGCAGATTGTGCGTGTGTGTGTCTGTACGTTTATATATTGGATCGGATTTCCTACATTTTTCAAATGATTTCATAACTTCACAGGACTACATAAAATTACCTTGCGGTGGTTCTGACAGCGCCAAAAATTGGAAAAACATAATTGTTTTTGCATGAAATCAATTTGAAAACACAATAAAACAATTCTGTCGCCAGAATGAAAGGGGGACAACTCATATCGGATTATACTTATTATAAAATCCAGGTTGTTTATGTGTGTGTGTGTGTGTGTTCATTATATATGGGATCGGATTTCCTACATTTTTCAACCGATCTCAACAAAACTTCACTTTTTTTGGCAGGTAGTGTTTCTTATTGTCTTGTACACTTTTTTCTTTATTTTTACATTCAGAATGCTTTAAAAATTCCATTTACAAGACAATTGTTTATAATAAAATTCTATTCAATCGATAGACTCATAACGATTGAAAACAATGTTTTTGTTTGAGCTTGGGTTTGACCAATTCGTAAAAAAAAAATAAAAAAAAATAATTAAGGCATGTGTGTTTGTCAACCTTAAACAATAATCTTTGTCAATTTTATTTTTCAGTCTTTATGATGGTCAATACTTGATCTATCTCTTACTGTTACATCCCCGGGAAACGCCGGACCTACTGCTAGTACAATATAAATATAGTTTTAATGTATACTATATTTATGAGTTTTAGGGATCGATTCCGGTGATAAAGCCTATGTAAATATAAAAGTGGACATTGAAGTCAACACACAACGGCGTCTGTTTTACATATTTATATAAGAAAATACTGAAGAAATGTTATTGTGTCTGAGAAAAATCCTTTACTAATTTTAATTTCTCCAGAGCGACAGAGTTAATGTGAAAACGACGAATCTTTGTTTGATAAATATTTACATTGTAACAACAGAAAGTGATTAAACATTGCCCTGAAACACGTTGTTTTTGTTAAATGGTGTGTTACGTACAACTTGTTGACGTGAGATTTCTTACATTCATAGTAAACAAATTGTCAGTGTAATGTCGCTCTCTTTCTCCCCCTCTCTCTACCCCTCTCTCTCCCTCTCTCTCTCTCTCTCTCTCTTTCTATCTCCCTTTCACACACACGCAGACGCTCGTGCACACACGCACTGTTTGTCTGTCGTTGTGTGTGTGTGTGTGTTTAATTTAAATTTCTTTTTTTCTCCCCTCCAGCATATATCATCTTTGAAAGTATTATTATCATCCTACACTAGTCCTGGTTACAACGATAAATTACATCCGGCAGCAATTCCACTGATCGGGAAGTTTTGAGGACCGTTGAACCACTTCTTAATTTCTGTTGATCACAGATCCAACATGAGCCGGAGTGGTATCATCTGTTAGTGTCCCTACTGTGGACAAATAGTTAACCCCTAAACTGGTGTCAAACACTATGAAAGCATGAAAAAACATTCTTTTAGTAAAAGAATTACCTGCAATACATTTAAAAAATATATATATATATATAATCAGCAATGCATTTTTGAAAAAATAATTACCATTTGAAAAATAATTAGTAACGCTCCCAAGAAAATAAAATTTCTGCATTAAATGGCCCATAAGATGCTCGTCTGTCGCTAAACAAACCAACAAATATTCTTGCTAGGATGGTAAACATATATGATTAATTAAAATGTGCTCCCGATGATAATGTTTTTTTTTTCTTATTCATGACAAAAGAATGGCGATTCAATTGCGTTCAATTTTGAAGGGAAGTACTTTTGTTTACACGATGAATATGAAATATTACTTAGCCATTTTTATGAATTGTATCGGAAATGACTGATGCACAAACAGTGTATCTTATTTAAATTCGCCTGACTTCCATAGCTCCGCCGTTAATTGACATCTTTTCAGTCATGAAAGCAATTTGGGCTGAGGCAAGACTAATAGATCGGAAATCTCAGTGGAGAATGCAACAGTTCAGAGAGGAAGCACATACATTTAGCACAAGTTTTTCGCTCAGTGACACAATGAAATGCCTAATAAAACACAAGAAAATTTAACCTCTGTCAAAAAGGGAAAAAAAATTGTATCGGCGAGAAACTTCAATAAATTATAGGTTATATGCGTATTTTAAAAGTTTACCGGAACTGGATATAATGTATAGAAAATGTAGCCAACTTATTACAATATTTGACATTTGAAATTGCTTTGCACATATTGGAAAGGTTAACTGAATTGAACGTGAAATCGGTGATACGAGTTCGAATACTTGCAGTATCAAACAAACGTTGCTTCAGTGTGTTTTTAAAAAGCCGCAAATTGGGATGTAGACGGTTGGGACACATAATGAGGAAGGAGTGCCAGGTGAATCTGATACTCACGAGTCGAATAGAGGGAAAGATAGACAAATGAAAACAACGCGTTACATAACAGACGGGCTTAAGCAAGTGGATGACAGAACGTGATCTGTGGGAGGAAGCAGGGGTAAGAAGCTTGTTGAGAGCTGCAAAAGATAGAGGGGGGTGAAGAGGCATGATCGCCTACGCCCTGAAAGGACAGAGCACATAAAATATGGCCAAGGGCACGTTGTAAAAGCTGGGCAGAGTATTGCGAGACAAGAGGATTTCTTTGGTAGTAAAGAAAAGAATACAGAGCTGTTATGTGACATCTCTCCTTCTTCACGGCAGCGAATGTTGGTCGATTTCCTCAAAGAGACTCGAGAACGACGGAGATGTGGTTCTACAGAAAGATGATAAGGATATCATGGACTGAGCGTGTGTGAGCAAGGATGAGGTCTTAGGATGCAAACAACGAGGAAGCTTATACTTAACACCAGGAACACCAGGAAGTTTCTGGGACAAATAATGAGGAAGGAGGGATTGGAGAAGCTGAAACTCACAGGTCGGATAGAGGGAAAGAGAGAGAAAGGAAAACAACGCGTGACATACCAGGCGGACTTAAACAAGTTGATGACAGAAAGTATTCGGGGGGGAGCAGAGGAAAAGAACTAGTTGAGAGATGGAAAAGATAGATGGGTGTGGAGAGCCATGATCACCTACGGCCTGAAAGGACATGGCACATAAAAAGAAAGAAGACGGCCATGCTCAGAAACGAGTCGGTATACTGAAGATGGGAAATGACTCTGATTTGAAGGCCTTTTTAAAATCGAAAGAGTAAACAACAACTGACAACCGTGAAAGTCTAGTGAAATTATGTCTATCTAAAATAAAATGGATACATTTTCTCATCTCTTCTCGGCTCCAGGTGGACATATTCCAAATTGAATATATATTAAGAAAGATTAGACTTAATGAATATTATTTATATTTTTCGAACTGTTGTCTTCATCTTAATGTCATATTGTCGACGTTTCAGTCGTTGTACACTTCGGCATTCTTCAGGTGATATCCGTTGGAATTTCGAACCGAACCCTTCCTTTAATATCATGAATATGATAATAAAGATAAGGATAATAGTCTAAAGAATGTAAATAGTATAATAACTTAAATGAATATGACCAAGTAGATAAAAACTTTGTTTGAAGTAATCCCGTGATTTACCCAAAGAGTTATGAGTTCAAAACCTGACCACGGTAGTGGTGAACAAAAAGAATCTTGGAGAGTTAAGTTACAAAAGGGAATTGACTGAAACTGAGATATTCAGAAAAAAAAGGCATGCACGTAGAACTAGAACAATCTACTCCAGTGAACTGAAAAAAAAGGTTTCGGTTCGATATTCCAACGGATATCACCTGAAGAAGGCCAATGACTGAAACGTCGTGACAATAAAGCTAAGGACAACATTCCGAACAAGGTAAATAGTGTAAAGAGTTACAATACCTCATCTCAGAAATATAGTCAGATGTTAAATGAATACTGGTTTGTAACTACAAACCAGTTAACAAGAGAAAAGGTTGCGAGCGAATATATATCTAAGGAAGCTAGCAAATATTTGTTTATTTTTTTACAGAGTTTAGGTTTTGGCCTTGTCATCAGATGTGGATCGGTTTTATTTCACTAACAATGATCTATAAAACTTATAGCTAAATCTCGTTGGACGGCAAGATGCTCGATGTTAAGATAACGTAAAAAAATATCTATGTGCTAACTTATTCCTTGAAAGAATTCTGGCTTTCTGTCCTATCGTATCTGAGCCTGAGTAAAAAAAAAAAAAATGAAATAAAAAAATAAACCTCCAGCTCTTTTACTTGCGAAGATAAATTTGCCCATGGTAAACGCAATGTGGCCACTCGAACAAGTTGGCGCCAATTTTATGCTTTTCAGCGAAATATATTGAGTGTTTCGTTATTGAGTCTTGATGTATTTTGGCCGAAGAAAGAAAGGGGAAAAACTAACGCTATATAATTGGATCAATCTATTATTTCATACGTCGTTTTGCACCTTTTGAACAATTTGATTCATCGTCTGGACAGACTGATCCACCTGAGTGCTGGAAATAGATCGGTGGTTGAAGCAATGAATTATCGCTTCTTTATGCCTGATGTTAAACGTTTCCATTTTTACGGTTTCGTCTCTCGCATCTTCTCAAGGGAAATAAACAAAGAGTTGGTTTATAATTCAATAGTTTTTTTTTTTTCGCCTGCTCATTCAATATGTTGGCAAGCCAGACTTGAAAGGCGCCTTCAGTATTGCAATAGCTAACGAGCGAGCTCTCACTTGAGTTTTATCTGAAATAAATGTTTCATTACAGTGGTTTGTTGGAGAAAAATATGCCTATTTTTTTACATTCAGAATATTGTCCTCGTCTTTCTTCTCACGGTGTTTCCGAACATTTGACCTACGGCCATCTTCAGATGCCTAAATCATTCCATATTCCAGTTGTAAGAACGTTTCACTCAGATGGTTTTTTTTTCCAAGAAATCTCAGCTTGTGAAACAGACTTCAGGTTCCGTGAAAGTTACAATCCTAACTCCATTTAAATGATGAACCATCTGAGATCAAATTCCTGTTTTGCCCAAATGCTTTTAGGAATTTTAAGTATCAAACCCTATAAGCTAATGCTGTATAAGAGTAATTGTCGTTACCGACACTGTGGTTTGAAACTAGATCGCCAATGAATAACACGGGCGATTCCATTATTAATTAGATCACATGATCATAAAGGAAGTGATTAAATAGGATGTAGCGTGATATGACTATATGATCAACCTTCACTCTTCTTGTCTATCCATTATTTCTCTACGTTCACTATCTCTGCTACTATACGGATTACGATTCTCTTCTGATTATTAGATTATTAGACTATTTGGCGATTACTACTTGAACCAGTAACCACTAGTGCGGATATTATTGGAAGGTGTTACGAATAGTACCGGCGTCTACGAAGTCTCGAATATAACGAGACTTTTTGGAAGTGATAACGAACTTTCGCTTGATATAGCAAAAGTGGCGACGAGGATTTGTAAAGAATAAAAAAAAAATCAAAACCAAAGTCAAAATTTAAGTACCTTTAGATCATTAAACGTAAACAAATTTCACTATTTTCAATCTAAACAAGTTTTAAATGCCACCATTAAGACAGAAATGTCTTTTATACAATATAGTGGCCTAAGAAAAGTGTTTTAGCCAGGAGAAATAAACTATATCCAATTTAAAAATTTAATTATGTCATCCCTATTCAACCTAAACAAACACTATTTGAAACTTGGATTGAGTAGGTCCTCCATTTTATAGTTTCAGTACTTGCATTCGATTTTTCTTGGATTTGATAAAGTTATCAACAATCGTCTGCGCCATATTTTGCCACTCCTTTAGCAATGTTTCTTTAACGGTTGCCACTGATAAGTTTAAGCATCGTTGTCGACACTGCGGTTTGAAACTAGATCGCCAATGAGTAACACGGTCGATTCCATTATTAATTAGATCACGTGATCATAAAGGAAGTGATTAAATAGGATGTAGCGTGATATGACTATATGATCACCGTTCACTCTTCTTGTCTATCCACTATTTTTATACGTTCACTATCTCTGCTACTATACGGATTACGATTTTCTTCTGATTATTATACTATTTGGCGATTACTACTTGAACCAGTAACCACTAGTGCCGATATTATTGGAAGGTGTTACGAATAGTACCGGCGTCTACGAAGTCTCGAATATAACGAGACTTTTTGGAAGTGATAACGAACTTTATCTTGACATAGCAAAAGTGACAAGCCGTCCAACATCACAAGAGTTAAATAGTAGAGTAGAGAAGTCTCTTTGTCCGTGGATGGCAACCTGAAGAGTTGGCTAAATCTGAATAAAAAGGTCGCTTGCGCGAGGCCGTAAAATCCCGACTAGTATAATTTATTTTTAATAAGATCACAGTGTGATTTCGCCTTAACACTTTAGTCCACATTGAGCTTACAATTTCAAGAAGAAAAATAATTTAAAAAATATGTGCTTAAATATTTTTGTCACGTTTTTACTTTTAAGTTATTTTTTTATACTTCGTTCTGTTCATGCTAAAAAGTTCTACATAATTTACATTAGGAATATTGTGTTATTCTTTGTTGTTACTGTCACAATGTTTCGGCTGTTGCAGTTTCTGGGTTTCATCAGATGCTTGTCGACCAGAGTAAATTAAATATGACTCCTTATCCCGGAAATTAAAACTGGATTTATTCAATGTAGAATATTATGAGAGACAGCAACAAAATCTAAAATATTTACCCCAAAAATCAACGGAAGAAATTATTTAATACGGGACTTTGCTGTATATTTCCTTAAATTATTAGTGTTTCTGTTTTGGCAAAGTTCGACACAAAGCTGAAATCGGGGTGTTCTTTACGACAGGCAATCACGTAGCCTGTGTCACGACCGGCGGCTGGGACGAACTCACTGCCGTCTCTCCGCTGTTTGCGTCTTTGTTTTGTCTCTTTGGTCTCGTCTGCCGAATTCTCTTCGCGCATTTATTGACATTCGCTCAAACTGGCGCGGGGCACGGCGCTTAAGTGATTTCGTTGTCAGCTTATTTCATAATTCTAGGGAATTCCCTTCTTCTACTCTTTCTTATTATTACCTCGCCCTAAACCTGCTCAGTGAGCGTGGATGGATCATCCACTCACTCCTGGTATTTCAACTCAACTTTTGACTGGGAGAAATCAACTCCAAAATTTCCGCTTTACGGCTTGCATTTTCAGCTGCGTAGAACACATGGTTATCATCATTGCCCTCTAATTCTGGGTCATTTTCCATTGTTTAAACCCTCGACACAGCATTTCCAGGTATTAACCCTTCTTGCTTCAAAGTTTCTCAGTATATCTCTCCTTCTATGCATATGAAAACCTTCTTTCTTCTGTTTTATCGCGGCAAAGACAAATAGTATCGCAATCATTGATCACTTTTCTTTTCCAAAATAATCTGATAATTTTATTTAGGGAGCACTATCACTTGCGGTGTTCACGGATTGATGTCTACGGATTTAAATAGCAATGATAAGCAGCAGAATTACAAGGCAAAGAAAGCTGGGAATGTAGATAAGCTGACAGACTTGTGTAAAGCGAAATATGCGTTAAAGAAAATCACTTAGAGAAAACTTGACAAACGGACATCCGTAATAAATAACATTATACTTTACAGAAAGTATTTTGATCCACAGATCATTTTTTTTTTCAAATTCTCACATCAAGTTTCGTTGAGTGTATTCCCCAGATGTGCAACGTTCTCAAAGGCTTATATTTTTAAACAATTTTCGCTACTTAGATTGCTTTTCTGGTATTCCCGACCAAGTCTGAAGTTTCAATAGCAGACGTAGATTTCTCTCACTTACTATTCCGAGAAAGCATTTTTAACAATTCGAACAATTGCCGTGGAAGAACATTGAAGCTTCACGCAAACTTGACAAATCGTTCTTCTTAAAGCAACGGCCAAACAGTGGAAATGCTTACAGAATAGCCTTTAAGTGGCGATGTAGGGTGAAAGATTATGTTCACCCATGATCCACTCTGCTTAGTCATCAATTCATATTAAAGCCACGCTGTGAGTGTAGAGTTATTCAAAATTGGTGGATTTTTTTCAAGGCAGATTCAATAGGTTATGATTTTTAAATATTTGTATTTAGGTTCCAGGCTGTGGACTCGACGTCTTTCGTGAAGGCACCTGAATGTTGTGGTCAAAGATGAATAATCAAAGTGGAATATGGTAAGACGCTGAGACCAGATAAAGAAAGAAAACAGCAGGAATCTTTAGAAAAAGTAATAAGCGTAAGCAAAAAAAAAAAAAAATATTAACCATGAATACCAAAAAAAGGTAGCACGGTCCTTAGTTTGAAGAACAGCTCCAGATTCGAGCTACTAATTGGGAAAGTCCAATTCGTGCAGTTACACTAAATAAACCACCTGGGAATTGCTTTAACATACGACGAAAAATTGACACAGAAATCCGAAACCGTGTTGGAACAGTGAAAAATACTTTCAAAAAGGAAAACAAATTTTCTTTAAAAAATCGTTTCCTTAGGAGCAAAGAAAAATGCTGAAGTGGTATGTATAATCAATTTCCCTATATGGCAGTGATGCTTAGATATTTCCTTCAAATATGAAGATAGGCATGTAAGGCAATACTGTTGTGGTTCTACAAAAGAATGCTGAGAATATCATAAACGGAAATTAGCAGCAAAGACAAAGTTTTAAATATAAATAGATAATCCATGTCCTGATGTGTCACTGATTGTCTGTAGGAAGAAAGTTGAAATATAAATTTTGCACAAATGGACGAAATAGCGAAACGGGATCTCTTTGCGTCTGTTTTTTTACTTAAAAATATTTTAATTAAAAAAAATGTCCGTTTGAAGAAAATTAAAATAAAAAAAAAATATTGAATAAACAAATCGTATTTTTCATTCTTATTCATGAAAATAAAATTTAAATCAGATTAACACAAAAATAATTTTTAAATATGCCAAAATATATTTTAAATTATATTCACTTGATATCATTGTTTAAACATTACAAAAAATATTTTTAAATATTTAAAATATTGTTTATTTAAAGAAAACTGAAATATAAATAATTACTCGACAAACAACTGGACGAAACAGCAAAGCGGAATGACTTTGTGTCTTTAACTTAAAAATATTTTAATTAAAAAAATGTTTGTCTAAAGAAAGTTAAAACAACAATACTTACTGTATAATCAACTCGTATTTTTAAATCTTATTCATTTAAATCAGATTTACTTAAATCATTATACACCGGACGCACGCACCACACAAGCAAACAAACACAGACGCAATCACAGACTTTTTGTATTACATAGATGGTAACATCATGGACTTTAGACTTTGAAATACACTATTGAAATTACTTGATCGCATTAGGAGGAGAGTGGGCTTAGAGAATTTGGCATTCAAAGTTCATATTGAAAACAGAAATAGAGATAATGAGTAAACGGCCTAACCACCTTTTGTAAATGGATGACAGAATAATGTCTGTGAGAGATACTATCAAGGAAATCATTGTAAAGAGAGACAAAAGATAGAAAGTTGTGCAAAGCCATAATTTTCCAGGCATTGAAAAACGCCACACCTAAAAGATGGAGTCACAGTCTTTTTCAATACCGATGTTGCACAATTTTTCTTTTATTATTACAAAAAAAATAATTTGGAACAAAACGTAGGAAAAACCTAGCAAATATTAAAACTCAGAATTACGCTCTTGGCAACGTATTAATCATTTCCATGATTGTTTTTATAGTGGCATCAATCGTAACTGGGTGTGACTTGTTGATACAATCCTAAAGTAAGTTTGAAACTACGTTGTACTAACGACTTTCACGTCATCAACTCTAAACTTACTATGTTGGTATTACAATTATTTACTCTTCTTAAGTAGGCTTGTTTCGATAGAGTTAAATTGGCAGCTGATCTTAAACAAAATGTTTTTGTCATTGTTGTTCACTGTGACAAGAAATGTTTTGTACATTTTAACGACTCAGAAACGAAACTTCTCATTTTAATCGCCTTAGAGAAGCTTATTCTACATTACATCAGCATGGATGATACTAACGTCAAGGCGAGTGACTCATTACTCTTTCTCGGGATAACTTTTTGAATGCTTATATTGAACTAATTGCGAAATCTGCTGCGAGGGAAGCCGGTTGTTTGTGCCGTGCTAAATAATATTGTCCGCCAGCATCTATCTTTTATAAGTCTACCATTTGTTGATGAATTGAATGCTGCTGTTAAATCTGGCATTGTATTTTTTATGCATTTATAAATACTTGGTAGATCTCAGGGAATAATCTACAATATTTTCGGTCCTGAACTGGCATCTCGTCTACAGTCACTTTCCAACCTCTGTAACATAACGTCCTGTGATTTTTCTATAAATAATGTTATGATAACTGTTCTGATGTGCTTTAATTTTTGATAACTCGACTTTACAAATTTAAGCGCATTACTAGATTGGCAGCTAGGTCTCAACAGGTTCTTATCATTACTTCAAACAATTTAAATGCAATATAAATCATCCTCACACGTCTTCTTAATTCTTGTCCCTTTTTTTGTTCTCTCCTTAACCCATTAACAGCCAAATTTTTTAATGCACATTTTTGACCCAGACAGGTGTCTTAGGAGTTTATTTGTTCCTTATGTTTCATTTCAGTAGTTACCATTGTTGTTTTTATAGAAACTGGAGCATCAAATATATAGGTGTATAAAACATCAAAAAATAATATTGATTAGGAATAATAAAAAAAATACTTTTCAAAATATGCATTATTTTTCTACTCGTGAAATGTAAAATTACGACAGAAAATGTTTTCTTACGGCTAATAATAAAAACTTTAAAGGCAAAGTGTTATAAAATATACCTCTGCAATTGCATTGTATGTAAACATTTCAATGTAAATACAAGGGACGAAACAGCAAAGCTCATGTAGTGAGATTAATTTTATCAGATCCCCAAATGGGGCTCATGGCAGGTAATGGATTAATAATGTTTATTATTCTCTTATATTCTTTCACATTCAGTGACCGCCCCCCACTTGCGTCTTAATAGCTTTATTGCCTTTTTGGCTTGAAATTATTCATAAAAAAAGCCTATTAATTATTCTCACTATATGAAATTTAGTCAGTTATGTGCCATATGTGTTACACGTTTTCGATACATGACATACTGACGTGGCAGATTTTTTCCCGCCATTTCTTTCTGCGGTAGAACAGTTGCAATCAAAGCTATAGTATCCCGCTATTTACCCATAGGTGGGGGAAGAGAGTTCATACCTTTTTTTAAGGGTATTAGCACGTAAGTGATCCAACTGAAATTCGAACTCGGATCTCCGATTCCTCAATGCAAGCCGCTATCCATAACTCCACCGTGACTCCTTACAGAAATTACTGAAGTATATTTTGTTTCATAGGTTTATTCGCTTATATTATGTTTCGCTCTAAGAGGTAACATAGTTGTGGGTCTACTGATCAAAGGCGAAAATTTCCATGGCAGAAACTTTACGGAGAATGTGACTTAGAATCGGAAAGAAACTGAAGGGATTTACGATATATCGGCATGGAGAATAAAATATTCACAGGATATAATGATAGAAAGAAAAACAGTCGTGAAAGTCATCTACTATGAGTTGGTTGAGTGGTTGCATAGAAAACCAAGGAAACGTTCTATGTTAAATCTTATAAAGTTAGACACGCAAAGATAGGAAGATTCGGAGGGCCATAAACATCAAAGTTCTAAAAGTAGAAACGGTGTCGCACGAACTTTTACAGACAAAGTGCTTACAAATAGCTTTAAAAATGGACGCACGCAGTTTCAGAAGCAAACGTTTATTCCGGTGATACATAAGTTTTTCTTTGATGCAGTTAGACATGGAACTTTTTTACGTATTTTCCTCAATAGAAATTGATTAAACATCTTTACTTGAACGGCGACAGCATAGGACCTCAAGTGCTGCGAACTTCCGTCTCGAGTTGTAAATGCCGACTCAGCAGGAGGCGAGAAGCCTCATGCTAATCTAATCGGAAATATGCGAGTCGGCATAATAGACCGTCACAAAATAACGTTATAATCTCAATAATACACACCCTAAAAGAATTTCTCTCCATCGTCGCCTTCTTTACCCAGGGAATTTGTCTATCTTACGAATAGGACAAGCATTCACCAACATCGATGAGATTGATGCATATTGATCTATACTAATTTGATTATCCCATTACATATATAGTCGCTGGCGGACAGAGCAGTGTTGAACGGAGGAAAAAATATATACGTCTGGCACCAACGAAGAATGATGCTCTCATCATTTGAGAATTCATAGATATCACTCAAAATAGGAAAATACATTGACATTCCTTTTATATTGTTGATGCACTTCGAACTTTTAATAGGAGTACTAAGTTCTCAAGTTTTTAGTTAGTATATTAGGACTTACGACTCTTAAATGATATAGAATCCATAATTTGGTGAGAGGAGTGGTTCATAAATGTCGCGATTCCAGTCTCAGACTTGTAATATATTTTATATCACATTGACATAAGAAGACAGACAATAAATGGAAGAAGAAATCTAATATTAAATCATCGTACAACTTTTAAGATGATACTAAATTAATTGTTAACTTGTCGATAAACGTATTTTAATGATAGGTAAAGGAATGATAGGAGCCGATAAATCCAAGATGTGATTTGAGGTTGAAAATAAAATTAAAAAAAAAAAAAACAGAAAGCAAACATAAGCTGCAGCCATGGCTAAATAAACCTGTTTGCTCTGATATTTAAAACACAATTTAATAATTCGTTTTCGACGACTTATCAAGTCTTTGCAGGTTATATAAAGCCAGAAAATATTTTTAGATTGTGAGAGTTCCTTTTTTAATTGGAGGTAGATAATAATGATTTAGCAATACAAGTCTTACTAATTAACGCACTACTTCTGTAGAGGATTGGTGGATTCGTGCAAGTAAGTGAATATAACGAACCCAGCTGGAATTGGTACTCGGCTCTCCGATTAAAATGCCGAACCATTATCCATTACACATACCACACATCCAAGCTTACAGTACCTGGTATTCCCATGCGGGCAACCATCGTGTTGCAGACCGTTTCTAAACATTGGTGATCGTATGGGAAACGGAGTTTCAACGCTATATGGCAATAAGCAATAATAATAATAATAATAATAATGATAATAATAATAATAATAATGCTTAAGAGAAGAGCTCGATTTAAGAAAAGCAAAGAATAAAAAAAATAAAGTGTTTGACAAAGTTAAACAATATTTTGGCAGTCTGTCGTCAAGTTATATTTTAAAGTTATAAAATAATTTATAATAATATAATAATGATAATAGTAATGAATAACAAGAAAGTGTACGAAGAAAATTGAAAAAAAAAACCCAAAAATAACAAAAGAGGAAAAATAAAGAAAACAAGAAGGAACGAAAAAGCAGAAAATGAAAAAAAAAATATATATATATATATTTCCAATCCGATTTGCGAAGGTGTCGCTAGTTTCTCTATTTATTGTTTATACGTCATATATTCAGTTTTTCACTTTCAAGAAAAATTATGTTCCGTAGTTCAAAAACTATTAAAATGATAATGAGAAAGTAAAAAAAAAAAAAAAAAAAAAACAGTGACAAAATAAATAAGAACTAATACTTTATTTCGGATCGCACATTTTTTTTTACAGATGTCGCTAGACATCGTTTATCATAGTGAAAAAGAACTCGATTTAAATGAATGAGTTCCTAAATGAATATTGAAAAGTTGTGTTATAATGACTTAAAATAAGAGGAATGCAGCCCACTATGAAAGACAATGTGGAGATGTTAACATCAAACAAGTTCGAAAAGATCTGGGAATTATTATAACAGGAGACAAAGGAGATGACAATGGAATGGAAATGCATTGGAATAGGAATAGATACCTTCCTAAAAATATGTAAATTATTGGGAACAAGGAAATTATAAAAGAATTAAAAAAATTAACTTCGGTCAATCTATATAACAGTGAATTCTAGATATTTTATTCACAGAAGAAGAAGGGACTTGAGTAAAGGAAGATGTGTTTCTATAGAAGGATGGGTTTGGTTTGGTTTATTTTCTTTTACGGCATATCAACCTCAATGCCTTTGATGCCGACAACATTTTTAGGAAAAATTCGTATGAATAAAATATGTATTCTTTGGTTGAAATTGGGTGGGATAAGTTTGTTTTACGGAACATCAACCTAAATGGGTTATTTAATGCCGAGAAAATATTTTATTGCTGGTAATATTTTGTTTTGTCAAAAATTTGTTTCTCGTAATATTTTTCCTTAAAAATTATCAGTCATAGCTCAAGCAGCGAAATCGTTGTTTCTATGATATTTTGTTTGTCATTATAGCAGCACGTTTATGTGTTATTTGATGCCAAAATATAAATATGCTGTATACAACTTTATTTATTTATTTTTTGGTGATAGTAATGTTTAACTTTAATTATAAATAAAACAAAATTTAAAGTGACGCATATTAACAGCGCACTTATTTTACTAAGAAAAGAACCAAATAAACATAATTTCCTTCTTAAAATAAAAGTTGGAATTAAATAATTATTCAGTGTTTAAAGGCAGATTCGAATTTTCTCTTTAATCATTGGTGATTTTCTTCTGCTAATTTTTAATGGGTCCATTTATATTAGATCGAATTAATTTCAAATGAGGTACACTTATATTAGATCGAATTAATTTCAGTATTTGATTGAGTCGTTTTCAACAGTTTATCAACTAATTGTATGTTATTTAAAGTCAGAAAATATCTATAGATTGCAACATTTCTTTGTTTTTTGTGATGATAAATATTTAATGATACAAGTCTTAATGATTACTCCATAGCTGGAGGGAGATGCGTATTTACACCTTTCCCAAGGCTCGTAAGTGAATATAACGACTGTAACTGTAATTGGAAATCGGTTCTCCGTTTAAGAATTCCGATCATTATTCATCACACCAATCGCACATCCAAGTCAAAGCACTTGGTATTCCCAAGTTGTCACCAATCTATCAAAAAGAGGCGAAGATACATGGCGGTTTCTAAGCAACTCTTTCGGGCTTGTGTGCTTTTGGCTTTAAGGTAGGCGTTTTTCCTCCAGCCGCATCAAAACACCGAATACGTCAAGCCTTTTGAGATAATGGTATGTGTGAACACACCACCAGTCATTGGCTGCAGAAGTTCAGGACGTGAAATCTGTCCCTTTCTAATAAAGCACGCATTGGCCGGCCGCTAGTCCCGCATGATGAGACACTGGAGCCATGCGTGCGGTGAGCTTGCGAACGCTTCCAGTTTGCGGATGACATTTTCAAATTTCACCTGCACTACATACGATAGGCGTCCAAATTAAGTAAGTGAGTACCCCACTGTGGGAAGCCAACAAGCGACACCATGAGTGACAGCCTGATTCTCCTTGCTTTCCTGCCACCTGAACGTAACCATATTTAAACGAGTACTAACCTTTGATAAAAAATGGATCCTGTCTGACACTCCCAAGCGTACCAGTCATTAGTATTCAACTGGCGACCTTGTGCTTCACGTCACATGACCGTCTCTTCATCAACGCAAGATCCTGCTCTGTATCCAGTGGACTAGTCGATAAGTGTTGCACTATATGGTACTACAACGGACCAAACTATCACTTTGGTTATCACAGCATTGGTTAATCACTAGGGTGTATTTTTCCTTCATGACAACACCAGGACTCATATGGTGCGGGTGGGAAGGAATATGGTTACTGGACTGGGAAAACCTGTGACATCCATCTTACTCCCCGGACCTTGCACCAACAAATTACCACCTCTTCCATTTCCTGGACAACCAACTTTGAAGGAAGTCCTTCGCTAATGAGACTTGCGGAAGATACTCACAGATTACTTTGTGTACAAGACAACTGATTTTTTACTGCCGGGGCATTGTGCAGCTGAAGTCACATCGGCAAAATATTCTGAATGCCAGTGGCGATTACTTTAAAGACGAACGTTATATCGAATTTTCTGTATACTATTATCTTTTCTAATAAATCAAAAACAGTAAGGACTTTTTTTTGGTTATCTTGTAATTCTATGTAATAATGTTCAGGCCACAAAATGGAGAGACCTAAACGCAGTACTAGATTGTCAACGATGATTTTCCAGCTGAAAAAAACTTAGGACTCCATTTCGTTTTCTTAAATTCCACTCAGCTTAAATCTTCATGATTTTAAATGCGATATTATCGTTATTTTATGACTACAGTTTGTTTCACAACTGTTGAAACAAAGCATCGTCCTCTCAGATGGGAAGAGTTCAAGGAGCGTGAGGACCTTGATAAGGAGGAACGGTGTTTTCAGCAGGATAGTGCTGCTTCTCACACTGCATGGCTCCGTGAGGATCGTCATGGGGGTCGTCTCATTAGCCTCAAAGCTGAAGTGGAATTGGCACCTGATCTGAACGCCCTAGATATCTTCCCCTGGTGGTTCCTCTAGGAAAACAACTACCATGGCAACACTCACACCACTGCTGCATTGAAAGCAGACATAACTGAACATATTCAAGCGACTACACAGGAGGAATGTGCTCACGTTATCAACAACTTTACATTCAAAAGTGCCTGCAACTGAACACCGGGCATCTGGAACATCTAGTCTCCTCTTGACATCTTTGATTCATTCTAAAACGTTATCATTTTACTTAAATGTAATTTCCATACTCTATCATTTGTGGATCATTCATTTGTGCCTAATAATTTTGGTTCAAAGATTTGAAAACCCTGTATTTGAATTCTGTTATTTTTATTATCCTCTTTTCTATTCTTAGTTGTTCTCATATATTTTAGATTCACTGGATGAAATGTTTAAAGAAAACATATACCGGCTGTGAGAGCAAAAGTCTCCAAAACGTGTAACCTCATAATTTTCCATCTCGCATAAAGTTTCATATATAAAAGTAAAAAAAAAAAAAACTAAACTAATTGAGTTTCAATTTTTCAGGTTTTCAGATAAGATGTTTAACCATTTTGACACTATTTTTGTAAGAATCACCGAAACAAAACGCTTTGAGTTATTCAGCTGGAAAGAGAACGGGTTAAAATCGTTTTGTGTCAGCCCCACTCCCGTCCCAAATGAGCAATAATGAGTGGGAAAAGATCGTCCAGGGCTTCTGTAATGGTTCCAACATTCATAATCTGGCTTTCTTCTTCAAATTCTATTCAAAAACCATCAAGAGAACGGTGAATAAGTTTAAACCAAGAAGGAACAGGAAATATTAAAATGGCTCAGGAGGTTACAGCAGGAAGAGGGATCTGCAGTTCAACTTAGATCTAAAGAGACCAGTTACAAAAGATTCTACTCAATCCATAAGACGTTTGGCATGTAAATGAGGAATTTCAGATATGAGAGTCCAAAGATCAGTGAAAAAACATGAAAATGAAATCGGACGTGGAACATGTGAGGCACATTATTACCCCCAGGCCTGAAGGTTAGCAAAGGCGAAAAACATCTTGAATACGTTGGAAAATGATGCTGGAATAATATATATATATATATATATATATATATATATATATATATATATATATATATATATATATAGAGAGAGAGAGAGAGAGAGAGAGAGAGAGAGAAAGAGTTGAAGTTAATTTCAATCCTTCATGATATTTCGATCCTTCGATTTGATTAATTAATGCTGAACATGTCATTAAATGAAAGATTTATCTCGATTTTTCTGTTAAGGTTAGAGAGGAATTATACATTCTTATTGCTCAAAGTAGAGTCTGATAAAAAAAAAAGAAACTCTGAAAAGTACAGTAAGATATATTTAATCATTTCCGAGACATAACGGTTCAAAGATTAATCTAACAAATAGACAAATTTGCTTTTAAATTATGTGGACAAGTTTGCATTTACAGTCGGTATATTCACTTGATAGTTAAATTCCTACATTAGTTTATTAATTTATATAGAAAGGTTGTATAATTAGAAATAACAAATCATAAAACGTTACAATTTTAGTATCATAAAGTCCAAGAACAATGCCCAATATGGCTGCTTTCGATAAAGCAGATATAAAACCAGTACAATATCTATGTAATGAACTAACCTTGTCTCACTGAATGGAGATGCAGGTTTCTCTTCCTCCGAGAAGTCTTATTGATCCTGACCTCTGATATACGTTTGACGTGATCTAATTACCTTGGCCTATATATTTCCAAGGGGAGGATTGCATTCGCATCTATATTATCAAGGTTCGCTGTGGTTGCTGCGTGACGTGTCTTCACATAAAGAAATCGAAAACAGGGTCATTGATTGATTTCGGAGGGTTTTTTTTTAAAGAAAGAAATGGTGCGTCAAGTCACGATACGAAAGCAACAAACGTTTCACTTAAATTTGGCAGCCGACATTGAATACATTTTCATTTTCTATATGCCGTGTCCGTTCAGGACATAGGCGGTCATGGCTATCCACAATTTCCTGTATTCAGTGGCTCTTAAATGTTTTCTCTTTTGTTATTTCTCCTAAGCACTTTTTCGCTGGACATTTACTCAAGCTCACTACGTAGGTTATGGGCGATTTTCATTTGTCCCTCTTGCCGCCAATCAGTCTTGTGAGTATTAGATTTTCTAAGTTCTCTTTCCACATTATGCGCCAAAAAATTCAACTGTCCATTCCGGATGTTAAATATGTATTCTTTTTGCTTCCATTTTCATAAACCTCAACATCGTCACTTGATAAGACACCAGAAGTGTTGAAACCAAATTGCTATTTTTGTAGTGATTTTATGACATATCTATGTTATAATTTTTAAATAAATAATTATATTTGCTCTACTCTGAGCACTCTGTTAAGAATAGTAATTGTTAGTTATTGGAATTTATTCCGTATACACCAATACTATACTTGGGTGTATATATACATACATATATATATATATATATATATATATATATATATATATATATACTTGGTCTAGCTACAGAAGAACCGTCTGGTTAGTAAACATCAAATGATGGTTATTATAAAACTGATATGATAAATATAGATTTATTGTTATTATATAGATAATTACAGATTTATATAAATTATGGATGGCAAGATAATATACATCATATATTTAACGTCAGTTACAATTATTGAGGCCTAATTTAGATAATAGTCCTGGCTATAAGGATAAACTACATCTTCTGATTGGGAGATTAGAGGTTTTGAGATGAGAGGAACCAGCTCTAAACTACAGTTGTCCAGAGTTAGTACCAGATAGGGCCCTATCTATGGCTAAATAGTGAACCCCAAACAAAATCAACAAAATATTTTTATACCAAAATGACCAGCAGTGCAACACTATGAAAGTAAAAAATAAAATTTCATAGTAGATTTGATATCAATAAATTGTTATAAAAAAATACCATCAATACAGTTTTGTAGGAAAATTACTAGCAATAAATGTAAAATATACCAACAGTACATTTTATGATTTACAATATATATATATATATATATATATATATATATATATATATATATATCTTTTGTTTGTAAGAATAAAATTATGTACAAAGTATCTGTATTTGATAGCATAACATTACTTTATGACCTTTGAAATGTTGATATGCCGCTAAACAAAATCAACCAATTTTAGATATACAAAACTAAAAACAAATCTGCCATGTAGTTAAATACGTTAAAATGTTCAGAAAATGGTTGATAAAACCGTTTGACAATTCAGATGTCAAATTTAATAAAATCTACTCTATTCAAAATTATATCATATTCTGACTCAAACCTTGTAACCATTATCAGCCAGAAAAATGCTTTGTTTCCTACTTTCGTATGTTCAGAACAAAGTCATTTTCGTAGTCAAATAATCAAAACATTTTTTATATATGTTGTAACATTTACACTTAAAATAAATATTTTCAGGCTTAAACCTAGTAAATTTTAACTTAAATTTATATTGTAAAGAGAATGCTGCTATTTCTTTTATAAATTAGGTTACTTTCAAGCCAAGAGATTAGCAACGTCCATATAACTTGTGTTTTACGTCAAGAGATATCTAGCTTACACAAACGCTTCAAGAATCTTTTCATCAGCAAAATTACCAAAGCCAACATTGTATTAAAAAAATACATTATTCAGCACGGTGGATACTTGTTTATGTAGAACTCTTTGTTGCCCACAGCAGGTTGAGTGTTCCTAACAGCGTTCACCTACGAGTCGATGTCAGTAGCCTGGCCATTTTGTGTATACGTATTTTTTTCTAAATAGCGCATGTTACTTTTTTGTTCTCATATTTTGTGTCTTCACTATACGATCGATATTTTCTTGTTCAATCTAACCTAGATCTCTTTGATGAAAAAACAGTAATTGTCCAGTTCGAATTTTTCTTTAGTCTTTTTTTTTTTTAAATATATTATATATGTTTCTGAAAACATGGAGTAAGGCTGATAAAGTTAACAACGTAGAACCAATATTCTTTTCAGGAGAATAAGAAGCCGAAATCCTTGCAACTTTTTTTTTCTTTAAAAAAGAAAAGAAAAGAAAATAACCTGAATGTATTGTATTGTTTGCATTGTCAATGGGGTTCGTTCTGTTAGTTTTCTTCGTCGTGAATTCCACAGAGCAATTTACCGGAATTTCTCCTTAGGTGAAATAAAAATCTGCGTTGATGTAAACATATAGACATACGTTTTTTCCAAAATAGCAGGTGACACTTTGTAGCACCGTTGCTTCGAGATGATATTCGCGTATTTAGGAAAGTCGATAATATTAATAGTTTTATGGCAAATAAAATTAGCATTAATATTCAAAAACATTCAAATGAGAAACAATGTTGAAATGTATTCAGATGTAATTTGAAATTTAGATATTATTAAAAGACGCAGTGAGACGAAAATTATCTTTGTCCTATTTCGCTTTGATAGAAAACCTACATTTTTATCTATTTCACTTAATAGCCTATATCTCTATATAGGCTATTAAGTGAAATAGATATAAAAGAATGTTTTCTATCGAATTAATTCCCATGGATATATAGACCAATAATTTTTAACCTTTCTAATTTTCAAAAAATCGTATTATTTTCTATCCACCTGTGCAAACGCAAAAGCTTTAAATCTGTCAACCATTTTGACTGTTGCTGACGTAAAAAGACTGACTGCTTAGCCGAAGCATTTTCTATCATACACAGTTTTTTGGAAGTACACAAAACGTCGTGCAAAATTGCCCTACAACTAGGTGAATCATTTCAAACTGGAAATAATATCATTATCAAATACTGCAGTAGTGACAAATATAGAACACATGAAGTTATTTTGTTATCTCGGAACGCTAAAATTCTATTTCCATACGAACTAATCGAAAATGATTCGATTGACGCTATTTAGACTTACACAAATATTCATAGATACGGTCAATATTTTCTGTTTACAGGAAATAGATTCTCGTAAAGGAATATCAGCAAGTATTTCTACCTCTATCTTTCCCAAACATATAAGTAACGAAAATCTTGGTAATCCGTATGGATAATCCCAGGGAGGATGAAATCCTGAGAGATCAATGTTAATTCTGCCCATCAAAAAGTGTAAATTTGAAATTCATTTTTCGTTTCACCTTTGAAAGTGAACTGTGAAGATCCAGAGAAAAATAAAATTCTTTGGTGAAATAAAATATAACTAATGGAGCCTTAACATTGTCTGTTTTCTTTTAATTATATATATATATATATATATATATATATATATATATATATATAATTATTTATTTAAAATATGATTCCAAATCGCTACATAAGAGGTCTCATGTTTCAAAACAAGAGCCGAAAACTTCAATAAATCCTTTAAATTAAATTGAGTTGAAATTAAAAGGGCTCCGTTCCATCTTCAAGCGAAATTTTTTGTTGGAATAACGTATATCTGAAATTTACTTGTTTTAAAATTGAAATCAAAATCACCATGGTAACAGCTAGGCGAATTGTCTAAAATGGGTAGGCGAGTGTAGGGTGTTAATGATAAGTAGCGGTATAGAGATACTTTTTAAGGTGTCAAGTCGGGGGAAGGTGAGGGTGTCAAAAATGAAACGAAGATTTATTAAGCTTTCGTCAAGTTGGCTTGTCTATGGAGGTTTATTTATTTATTTTATTTTATTTTATTATGAAAGGGAATTGTGCATATAAAAAAAAACTTTCGTAACGTTTGTTTTTTGACAACTTCATAAAGGGTTATCTTTTATGTAAGGTATTTAAACTACTAATTTGGGCTATGGATTGTGAAGGGTGTTATGTTGTATGCAAGTTTGTAGTTAATAATTTCTACTATGAATCTGATGATTGGGCTATTTGTTAAACAAGTTATATAATTTTTTTTATTTCAAACCAAAAATCTGATGATGCCTACAAAAAACCGTTATCTCGTGTATATTATTTAATAGATTATTATTATTTAGAAGTTTAATAATGTGCAATTTTTCATGGAGGCACAAAGGGCATGGGTCATCCCAAGCTTTACATATTCTAGCCTTGTCAATAATTTTCTATTTAACTTTTGGTGTCTTATTTGTTTCCTTCAAGTGCCAAAAATATTTTGATAGTGAAGTCTGGTTTCTTTTGTTTATATTATTAAAGGAGCACTTATGCTGCCTCCATCTATCTTTAAAATTATTCTTCGTGGACCCAATGTATATCATATTAGTGCTAGGGCTCTCTGTGGATGAAATAGTGCATTGGTATACCACAGAATTAATACAACATTTATTTTCTAATTGGCAGTCTTCTGGGTTTCTACAGTTACATAATTTTTCCCTATTATCATCTGATTTTAGTGTAGAGTTTTTATTAATACTGTTTTGGCATGGGGGTTTTGTTCAAGATCTTATTATTGTGTTTTTTATTATGCGTTCAAGATTATCAGAGCAGCTGTAGCTCAATTTTAGGGTTCTTCTTATTGAATATATTACTAAGCTTACTATTGGTGGGGAAGTGTTTATTAATTAGAGCTAAAATTTCTGTCCTAGTTTAATACTAACCCTTTGGTTGAACGGAGGGTGTACCATATGATATTTCTTTTCCTGTTTTTTCCCATGTCCAGTGCAATTTTTCTCTGTAGTTAATGTTAGCATTTTTATAACCACTATTTTTTAGGGCAGTGTTATAGAAGCTATTATGTTTTTTGGAATATTTCCCTGTTTGCGGAGTTAAGGCTAATTCTATTTTCTATTGATGAGGGTATATGTTTAATTATTGATGGAGGATGGTTTGACTTCGGGTGTATGTATAAAGGGTTAGCATTTGGTTTTCTATAAGGTTGGTATGTATTGTCTGGTAAGTCTAGACTTACGTCGAGGAAGTTAACCCTTTTCAAATTAGAAGAGACAGTTATCTTTAAGTTTAGTTTCTTAAATTCACTAAATATAATTTTTCTGATTTTTTCAGTCTTAAAACTAGTAGAACTCCTCACCACCATGAGCCCGTCATCTCTATATAGCCCGATGTCCTTAATATCAATTTCGCGATGTGCCGTTAAACTGTACAGTATTAGGAGACCAACAAGGTCAGAAGACTCTGCAGAGTCTAACGATCCCATAGTGATGTCAAACAGGTCGTTATTGTTTTTTTTATCCATTGGTCCCCATTGTGAAAGAGGACCGATTTCTTTGCGCTGAGGATTATATCCATTTCATCCTTTGTTAGGTTCGAATACACAGCAGCGAAGTCCAGGGCAGTCATAAATAAATCCTTCGAAATTGATGGGTAGTAGTCCACGATATCGAACTGTATAAGGGTGCAATTCCGTTTATCATCAATATAGTTAAACCAATTATATATATATATATATATATATATATATATATATATATATATATATATATGTGTGTGTGTGTCTGAGTGTGTCTGTGTATTTCTAAACTGTGACTATTACCGCTAATGTATAAATAGTGAATTTGTTAATAGTGACTATTATTGCTAGTAATGCAATACTTTTCCAACCAATTGAGTTATCGAGGTCACTGGCGTGTTTATGAAAAATTAAATACGCAAAAATTCGACTTTCTCTATAGCCTAGGGGTTAGACTCTCCGACTAATGCTAAATCGGTCGGGTTTCGGTCTCTGCTTGAAGGAATTGGATATCTAGTCACACTGATGAGTTGTGTGTCAGCGAAACAGGCTCTCTCTGGATAACGGTATATATGGAACCAAAGGAAAACTTTCCAAATGTAAAACTCTAAACCAGACTCAGTGAAAACGAAGAAAAAATAGAATAAAAAAGGAAAAACAATGTGACTAGAATGCTTAGACCGAGTAAAAAATCTTACTAGCTCATAACGCGAGTATTCAGCCGATTATATATATATTTATTTTTAAGCGTTTCACCCCAAGCAAGGAGAGAAGCCACTAGGACGCAAGGGGTTACAGAAAATTTGGAGCAAGATCAGATAGGAGCGATAGAAAAAAAGGATGAGGAGAAGGATAGTGGATAGATCAAGGCAACTGGAGATGTCGATTGACATTACATTTTAATAGTTGGAGATTATAGCTCTCAGGGAAACTGGAATAGGGAAGGGAATTCCACGGGCGAGAAGTGCGAGACATGAAGCCATTGGAGTAGAAGAGACGGCTACATTTAGAAGTTTCGACAGTGAAAGGGTGAGAGCGGGATGCCATCCTCGTAGGGCACTTGAAATCATGAAGTCTGGTAACCAGTGAATGCAGCTCCCCGGAGCAATTGCCATGAAAGTATTTGTAAAACAAAGAAAGAGAGAGGCGACGGCGCGTCTGTGAGTAAGTGACTGTAGACGAGATGCCAGAGCAGGGCCAATTATATTGCATATCCGCCTCTGGAGCCTATCAAAAGCCCCGAGGCAAACAGAAGGGGCACCAGACCATATATGACAGCAAAACTCCATGCAAGGGCGAATTATTCATTTGTAGATCTGGAGGATCGATTCCGGGGAGAAAAATATCCTGGCGCGGCACAGGGAGCCAACTTTCCTTGCGGTGGACGAAGCTATTGACTCAATGTATTTGTTCCATCTCAGGTCAGCAGTCAACGTGAGACCGACTATATATATATATATATATATATAGAGAGAGAGAGAGAGAGAGAGAGAGAGAGAGATACATACATAGATAATAGTGGGCAATCGAATTAGAAAATAGAAAAACTACGTAGTGACGCATTTCCTACCGCGAGCTGTAATGTTAGCCTTTGACATTCATTGACAGAGCTGCTAATGCTCCATAAGTTACCCTTTACTTCACTCCAGAGTCTTCGACCTGAAATCATAATATATTATCTCTTCTCTTCATCTCTAATGCTAATGCTAACATTAGACGTTTTCTTATCACAAAACATTCGCCATATATTTACCAAGCAATCAGTGCTACTTTCTATTGAAACTTATTAAATCTTCCTGATAAAGATGTTTTTAGGAAAATAGGTTTCTCATATCCAGTAATTTTTATTGATCTTTCAAATATTTTGGGGGTTTGCTTCCTAACCTTTTGTTTGAAGTAGGGTGGAACGTCAATATTTTCATGATGTCATTATTTTCTCTTTGAGTTACATGTAATATCCATTTTATTTTTTGCTGTTGTTAAATGTCCTCAGGTGATGTAGCTTCTGTTATTTGGCACATTTCATTGTGACTTTGTAGCGCCACCTCCCCAAGGTTCGAAGAAAAATTGTTCTCTGTATGAACTAGGAATTTCATTCGTTCGAAACAATAATATTTATATTATGGGGTCAATTAAAAGTATATATCAGTGGGGACAAATGCCTACAAAACTAGTAACAATTTTACAGCAAAAACATGATACAAAGAGATATAGGTTACACCTCTAAAGATACAATGGCGGCCAGCTTTATATCAATGCTTTTTTTTGTTTGTTTTTTTTTGTTTTTTTTTTTTAATTTTAGTTTTATGTAGATATGTGATGTAGACTATCTCATCGGGCTGGGTATCACTTTGGTTTTTACTTTTTATCGCTATTGCTATCCATCTATTTAACAGGATTATTTCTCTGGCGATATATGTTGTATTATCCTGAACGTAAATGGTAGTAGATTAAGCCAATAGTCCGCTTTGAATTTATATTCGCTGTATTTTAATGAAAGGTTGTATGAACACTAAAGTATCTTAACGCATACGACATACACAGTGTGTTAGCCTTTTCTTTATAATGGAACTGCACTGCTCAAAATTTAAACTAAAACCTATAATTTTAATTAAAAAAGGACATAGTTTATTAAAGCGGAAACGTACTGAAATACTAATTTTGAAATCGTCTCTAGTATCTTTACGTAATGGATCAGTCGTCACAGCTGGCTTCCTAAAAAAGAAAAAAAAACTGCTGCTGATAAAATGCGGGAAAACTAAAAAAAAAGCAATAATTATAAAATAGAAACAAAACTGTTAGAAAACAGAATGCCTCTAGATATAACGTAAGTCATAAATTGAATTCAAATCTTCAAATTTGTATAGAGCTACAATTCAGTGACCTGAATATTAACCATTAATTTTACACACAAAACCTATTGATGTCTTCTATGTTATTTTGTCGGACTATTTACATGGTGGATCGAAATGTCTGTCCAACCGTCAAGTCTTTTAAATGCATCCCTATATCACTGAAAAGAATACTTCACAGCATCAATTTTCACGTACATTTTAAAACAACTTATTAGCTTTCTTGAGATGTTTAGTTAAAGGAAGTATTTGAATATATTCAACGAAAATGGAGATATCTTGACAACATAGAAGACAAAACTTTAAATAATATCATTGGAAATCAATTTGCAGATCGATTCACGGTGCCTTTTCAAAAGTTTTGGTTGCACAGGCAAAGAGATAGACAAACATATAGATAAACCTACAGACATACGGATAGATATATAAACAGACGGGTCGACAGACAGTTTTTATCCGAAAGAACTCATCGTCTTCTCGCTAGAGAATGCGATTTACTGGAAGCTTGAATGTAAAGTGGTGTAATGGATAATGACTTGGGATTGTTAATTGGCGAGCAGACTTCCAATTCCCGTTGGATTCTCTGTATTGACGCAAGCACAAATTCCCCTTTAGAAATGGCAGGAATTCGCCCCGCCCCCAGCTAGCGGTTAATAAATGAGACATGTATCAATAGATCATCATTATTTCCAAAGAATTCTTACAATCTATAAAAACTTTCTGTCTTTCAATAACATGCAAAGGACTGATAAGCCGTAAAATACGTATTAAACAACATTTACCGGCCTGAATGTCCGAGAAATTTTCACAGAAAATATTCGTCCTCCGAACCAGTATCCTATAGGGAACTGCCATTTAGCTTGACGTACATTTACCGATTTGGCCACGAAGGAGCGTTCGGTTAGCAATGTCGAATTTACTGTATTTATTTGCTAAAATCGGTAAAGGCACCTGATGCTAAATGACGGTTCCGTATAGGATACAGGTTCGAATCTTGTCGGAGGATGAATATTTTCTGTGAAAATTTCTCGGACATTCAAGCCGGGAAATGTTGTTTAATCCTGTTTATTATAAACAGAGCATTTACTTAAATATTTATATCTATAAAAAGAATGTATAAACTTAAAAAATGTCTTAAAATAATTGTCGGACTTTGTCCATTCCATAATGTGTGTAGTCATATATATATATATATATATATATATATATATATATATATATATATATATATATATATATCTGGTGAAACAGCAAACTTGTTCACATCGTATAAGAGTATAATTATATAGCCCACCATCTAACTACGAAATTGGTTGTGTTCTTTGCTATTTATTCCAGGTTTTCAGATAAAAAGCTTAGCCAACTTGACACCATTTTTCAGAAAAATAAGTGAAAATCCTTATCAGCTATTCAGCTAAAAAAGAACAGATTAATATCGTTTTACTTCAGATCCACCGTCTTCCCAAGTGAACAATGGTGAGAGGAAAATGATAATTCAGGTTTTCCGTAATAGTATCAACATTCGTACTCTAGCTTCTATCTTCAAAGTCCATTCAAGAACCATCAAGAGAACAGTTAAGTTAAAAAAGAAGGAACAGTAGAGAGGTGAAGTGGATCAGGACGTCACAACAGGAAGTGGGGGTCATCATTTCAACTTAGAGCAAAAGAGATCAATTATATATATATATATATATATATATATATATAAACTATTGTAATACTTCCTGAGCTTCCACTCCTTACCTATAATTAATTAATGATGAACATGTCATTTTTGTTTCTGATCGATTTCATCATGAAACTTCTGTTAAGCTTAGTCAGTAATTATATATTCTTATTGCTCAAAGTAGAGTGCAATAGTCATATAAAAAACCTTGGAGAATTCCAGTAAGATATCTTTAATCATTTCTAAGATACAATGGTTCAAATCTTCATCAATTTTACAATTTTGTTACGCGACTTGGACAATGTTGCTGCTACACACCACACACACACACACAAACACACACAAACACACACATATAAATTTATATATATATATATATATATATATATTTTCGTGGCTTCCTTCATGAAAGAAGATTTATGAAGTGGGCTGTCCACGCCGACTGCTGGCACGCTGATGGCCGACCAAGCCGATACAGTACAGGCAAGTCTGGACACGCAAACACGCACACACACACACACACACACACACACACACACACACACACACACATTATATATATATATATATATATATATATATATATATATATATATATTAGACAGCATATATTTTATATTATAAAGAGGTAATCATACGATGTATCAATTAGGAATATAATTCTAATTAATTAGCAAGACAAGACTTACAACAAAAGAATTTGTGAATTTACCACATTATAAATTTCATATAAAACATCCTCACTTGAAATATTTGAAATCTAGCGTTTCGACTTGAAAGTTTTAATATTATATAACCGTTAATAAATAACATATTCTTAAAAAAAACATCTATCGGTCTACAATACATTTATTTCGTCCTGGAGTTTTATTTCTAAATGAAAAAAAAAGCCTGACGATGAGAACATGAAGTTTGCGAAAGTACTTGCTGCTCTAAAAAATACACCAGATCCATCTGACAACAGTTTTATACACAAGGATCGCGTCATTCAATGGATTGTTAGTAAGTTAATGCATATATTAAGTCTGTTAACGAAGATAATTCGCCATTAATTACATACATATTGCTAATTGATTCATTGTATGATTACCTTTTTATAATGCACACGCATACACACACGCACACACAACTCACACACACACACACACACACACATATATATATATATATATATATATATATATATATATATATATATATAATCAGAGAGAGAATAGATGAATGACAAAATAGAAAATGTCTGAACTCCTCATCACTCTCCTTTGTATATTTATACTTATTTTTTAATTTTTCTCGGATGCTGTCAGTCGTAGTAGTATTAGTATATGGAAAATGAGATAGTTTGTATGATCCTGGACGTAAATATGATCGAGAGGGTCTCGAAATAGAGTTATAAATTCTATGTACAAAACATGATATGCAGCGGAATGGCGATAAGAAGCTTATTTAGACGTGTAAATATACAATTCTAAACAGTTTATAAATATGCGTCTCAGTGTCTTTAGCATTTCTATGCAAATCGAAAGCAGCTTTTGGTTTATTTTCTCTAAGACTGTCATCACTTTTTGTATATATATATATATATATATATATATATATATATATACCAGTAGTAATCCGTTGGTATAATTCAGACGAATCCTATTAGCAGAACATAGAATTTGAAATATGTTAAAACTGATTCACAAAAGAGCACTCCATCTTTATTTTCATTAAACTGAGAAAATATTCTTTATAACTGGAATTAAAATGCACTAAGTGAATGACAATTTCACCTACGAATTTTAATTTTAAAATTAGAAGGATTTTTGAAACTGTTTATGGTATCAATTTGTAGTGGGATATTCTAGTTGGAATAAGAAAGAGGGAATGTTATAGAGGGCTTATTGGGAGGTATGGAGAGAAGGAGGGCACCGTTAGTGGTATTATATTATGGAGGTAGGAGATAATGGGTAGGAAGAGAGAGGAGAAGACCGGTGAGCTGACCTCCATCCCAATGGCGAAAGTTTTATTCTACGGGAATTCACGGAAGTTAACGAAAACGGGAAAACTATCAAGAGGTAACTTTAGTAAAATGAAATTGAGTTACCTGGGAATTATTGGCTTTAACCTCGTCCATATATCAGAGGTCAAATTTTGAGGGGCATCGCTATTTTTCTGAATAAATACTTTCCTGAAATGAAACTAGTCACGGATAATTGTCCATTCGATACTTCTAATATTTCTTTACATATAATACAAGTGTACACTGTTCTAGAACACTTAAAAAAACTTAGTTTCATATCAGTTTCGTTGTTTTTCAAATATCGCGTCTTCACGTGTCATTTCCTTTTGTGTTGCCTTCTCTTATAACTTTTTATGTAATATTTAGTTATAGAATTTTTTGCACCAGGCTGTCGCATATTGAACTCCTCGCAGTAATGAGCATTGTTGAAGTTATCACTAAGAGGTTTTGTTAAGATTTACAAACACTACGTGTCATTCAATTGATGAATGAGACGTAGAACAATCGATGATATTTGAATAAGCTGATTTGTTTGGAAAAACATATTTTCCTAAAACTAGTTCGAGGTTTTTACGCACCAGCTGTACTTTATACCAACCTTACATTTTGCTCTTCTCCCCAAAACTTGGTTACGATTGGTCAATGCATTGTTATTTTAGAGGGTTTCACATACCGACGGACTAACGGAAGTCACAGAAATTTATATATACATATAGTCCCTAATTTTGATAAAACTCTATTGTTTTTTGGTTCTTAAAGCCTCTTATATTAGTAGTCTTGTTTTAAAATAATTTATACGATATAATAATTTTGATAAGGAGGTGTAGGGTGTCCTCTTTTGATTGATTTTTGTTTTGTTGGGTGATAATCAATTTAATAGAGCTATTATTGGATAAACTGCACATTAATCGACGCGATAATGCATGATTTATTTGAACTATTGTTATTATTATTATTAAAACTTGCATTATTGAGAAATTATATAAAATACTAGACATCGCGGTGTTCTGTGGCCTAGCAATAATACAGGCAGAATGGAAGCTGTTTTGGTGAAAACCCTTTTGTGTACACACACACACGAATACTTCTGCATATATTGGGATTTTCAAAGCTAGGTTAGATGAAACCCAAATCCGAAAGTATTGGCACTCAGTGCAGATTAAACATCCTATGTCGTCGTAATTGCACTATATGGCGACTTACAAAAAGTACGTTAGATGTATGGGGCAAAAAGTGAGAACCAAACACACTACTCAGTCTAAACAGATCTAGCAAGACAAGGGCGCTTACTATTGCACCACGTCGAAATGCCCTCTATATGCATGTATGGAAATATATATATATATATATTACATTTCAGTTCAGTACTCTTTTCTTTGATTCTAATGAAATATTGTGTTTCTTAATACTTTTTCGCGTTTCTTAATACTCTACTTAGATAATCTCGTTAGAACCACTTACGCACATATACCTTCGGAAAGGTATGAATCCCTCTTTTCACCTCCCCAGCTATGGGTTGTATACCAGGACAGATGGATACTTTAGCCTTGGTTAGTGTTTGAACCTAGGGAAGGTTACTAAGTAGAATAACCAAAAGAAGGTTGGTAATTAACAATAATACTTCCGACACGAACAACACATAAGATTCGCCAGCGGCGTGTAGTAGTAATCAACAGCCAGATGATGTCGGATAGTTATTTCCTGAGACGAGACTCTGCCCTGTGACATAGCCTCGTCTGGGGATTCGCTCTGCCCGGAGGCAGAGAGTTTTTCACCAGAACAGCTGTTGACGAATCTTCAACTATAGGATATCTACCAACGGCTCCACGCGGTCAGATGTGGCACAAGCCCGAATTTAATGTGGATTATCCGAGCCCGTAGTCTTGGTCAAAAATTCTCCGTAGACTCCGTATAAAACGAGGTCGGGTAGCTGTTTTCCGAGAAGCGACTCTACTCTTTGACATACCCTCATCTGCGTATCCTCTCTGCCTCCGAGCAGAGTTTGACCAGCACAGCTAGTGAAGAAATTCCAACTGCAGGATATCTACCAACCGCCCCACGCGGTCAGATGTGGCACAGGGCCGAATACCCCATATAAAACGGGATCAGTAGCTGTTTCTCTTCGACATAGGCTTGTCTAGGCATTCTCTCTGACCGGGGGCAGAGTGTTTGACCAGCACAGCTGGAGACGAAACCTCAAACGAAGACCAACTTATAGTATTTACCGTCTGTAGGCATGCTACAACAGTTAGCAAGCAGTCTAGAAAGAAATGGCAAACCACTGCGGGAAAAAAATCTGCTTCGTCAGTCATCTATTGAATGATACATGATCGCCCAAGCGTTTATCACGTATGACACATAACTGATTATTATTACTCTAATTATCTAATTTTGCTACTCCGGTGTACATTCGGATACTGGTGTGGCATTTCCGCCCTCAGTTAAAACACATCTGAGATATTTAATTTTTTTGCAGTTGCAAGTTTTTGGAATCTACAATTTGAGATTTGCATGTTGGGCCGTTCTTTTTGGTGACGATCATTCATTCTGTCTTCCTACAAATGATACTTAGTCCTTCCTTCTCGCTTTCCTTTATTTACGATCTGCAGCAGTGGCTGAACTTCCGTTTCAGTGGATTATTTGTATATCTTATACTGGTAAGGCTGCGGCCGTCTATATCGAATACTGGTACTAATTCTTATTCTCTTTGAATTACCTAACTCTACAGCTTATATCATACATCAGAATATGCATACACCCACACACACACACACACACACACACACACACACACACACACACACACACACACACACATATATATATATATATATATATATATATATATATATATATATATTTTATAAAGGGCTGACTAAGCTCTTTAGTGTTACAGATCACGATTGGTCAAGGAGATGGAAAACTCTTACACGAAAAGCCTGAGGTATATTGTCTACTTCGTCTGTGGCATTTATTTGCACCGACTGAGTGTATCAATAGTTCCGAAAAGTGTGGATGGTTCTTCAAAAGCCTTCACCACTTTAATCAAATCACTTGTGTGGGTTTTCTTGCGGTTTACCTTGATTTGTTCTTATCAAGAGCAAGATCCAAAAGGTCAACCAATCTAACAGTGATCTCATCTCATAATCCTCACACTTGCTCCATATGTAGCCTCCTTTGTAAGTCACTAGCGGGTCTTAAATGCCACTTAAGATTAGCGCATAAACTTTCATAACTGAATCAATAAGCTGGCAGATCCTCATACGTCGAAACCGACGGGAGAGTCCATTACTATTATATATATATATATATATATATATATATGTGTGTGTGTGTGTCTGTGTGTGTGTGTGTGTGTGTTATGGCAAGGAATAAGCGGAATGTAAACGACATAATTATGAAAACTAAGAACTAAAACAAACAACCGATTTCGTCCCAGTACTCATCAAGTTTGATACACTGGGATTATTTAATCATAAACTTAAAAACAAAAATAAACATTCAATGAGGGGGAATGGGAAAAAAATTGTTTTAGTTCTTAGTTTTCATAATTATGTCCTTTACATTCCGCTTATTCCTTGCCATAATAAAATTTTGTACCTGTAAGAATCTTTTCAAATATTTAAAGCGGAGGTACGAACCTGAGTTTATCTGTAGTTTTTATAAACTGTTACAGTTAAAGACACGAATACAAAGGCTAAACATTCACATTAAGTTTCTAAAAACGTGTTTAATAAGGCATGTTTGTCCCTCCAATATTCAATTCCGTATAAAAAAATCTAAATTACATTCAAGCTTAAAAATTGAGAAAATTTTCATTGAGGATTATATAAAAACACTTTCTAATAGAATCCTATTTCTCAATTGTAATTTTGGGAATTGTTGAAAGAAGTGTATGTTAACACTTTCCTTTTTTGACAGGATTCGTTTTTCCCGACTAGTTGGCTATATTTGCGAACACAATGTGAATAAATTGTCTTTTTCTAACCAGACAAAGTTAGAATTTTTGGTTCGCAAACGTTTTGGATGCTGTCATGAACCTACTGCAGATAGAATTGTGTTTAATTTTTCTTCTTATGAGCCAACCCAGATTGAGACTACTATATTGGCTCACGGTCTGGACTTTTGTATTCCTTTTTCTATGCCGGATCGTTTGAAGTTCTGTTTGCTCAGGCTAATAGACTTAAACGTTGCTCTCCTCAGTCTCTGAGTGATTTTAAGGCTGAACTTAATTGTTTCACCCATTCTAATGCTGGATCTTCTGTTTCTTTTTCTGATTCTAAATGGGGTGAACAGCACCGTCGTGTAATAAAGGGTTTAAAAAACAACCACAATCGTGTTATTACTAAACCCGACAAAGGTGTCGGTGTTGTTCTTCTGGACCTTTGTGATTATATTTCTAAGATGGAGAATATTCTTGGTGATCCATCGAAATTTTTAAAATTGTGTCCAGTTGAGACCCATGATTGTACTGCTTCAATAGAAGCTAAATTTCAACGACAATTATTAAAGTGGGTCAGAGGTGGTTTATTACCTTCTGTTATTTCTGAAGATATTAGGCCCACTGGGTCAATTCGTCCCCGTTTATATGGGTTGCCGAAAATACATAAAGATGGTGTCCCAATACGGCCCATTTTATCTATGATTACGTCAGCCCAGCATAAGATTGCTGGTTGGCTCTCAATACTATTGCAACCTGTTTTGTTGCATTTTAGCACATACTGTGTTAAGGATTCATTTACATTTGTGGAATCTATATACAGTGTTCCCTCTAGCGGTGGTTTCATGTGCTCTTTTGATATTGCGTCTTTATTTACCCGTGTCCCTTTGTTAGAGATATTGGAGATTTGTTGTGATATGTTATATCGCTCTTCTCTACGTCCTCCGGATTTTTCTGAGGGTATATTTAGAGAACTTATGAAGTTCGCCACTACGTCTGTAGAGTTTAGCTTTGGTGATATTATGTATCGTCAAATAGACGGCGTAGCGATGGGATCGCCTTTGGGTCCTACGCTTGCTAATATTTTTGTTGGTTTTCATGAGGTTTTACTGTTTTCATTAAATTAATCGACCTCTGATGTATCATCGGTATGTTGATGATATTTTCTGCCTCTTTGATAATGAGGGTGAAGCCAATACCTTTTTTCTCTGTATTAAATTCTGTTCATTCGTCCTTAGAATTTACCGTAGAAAAGGAGTCTAATTGTTGTCTTCCCTTTTGGATGTTTTGCCTCCGTAGAGGTGATGATGGCTATTGGACTTCAGTATTTAGGAAGGCTACCTTTTCAGGTTTATATGTCCGTTGGGACTCTTTTTGTCCACGTCAACGAAAAATTAATTTAATTAGAACGTTAACTTTTCGAGCTCTTAAAATTTGCTCAAATTCCTTCCTCTACGGTGAATTGGATTTTATAAAAATGACTCTTTCTAAAAATGGGTATCCGTTGGACATTTTGGATTCCATTATGCATGATGTCATTAATAAATTTAGTAAGGATAGACCGTATGTTGTTAAGAAATGTCCAATTTATTTACGACTTTTTTATATTGGCAGAGAAGGTGAAAAATTAGCAAGGCGAATTTCACATTCCGTTAGTACGTGTTTTTATGCTACTAATGTGAGAGTAATATTTTTTACTCGACCAATTCTTTCTTCCAGGCGCAAGGATTTTTTGCCTCCCTTTCATATTAATTCAGTTATATATAAATTTAAATGTGGTTGCGGATGTGACTACATAGGCAGAACGTCTCAGCGTTTGGATTTTAGAATTAAACAACATTTACCCCCCAGAATTTTAAATCCGGCCGCTAACAAAAGCCAACTAGGGAATACATCCAGGTCATCTATAGCGGAACACGCTATAACTAGCAGGGAATGTGTTGCTGGTTTGAGTGTTGACTGTTTTTCCATTCTGGCGAAGTCACACTCTGCATATCATTTGAAGGTTCTTGAGTCCATTTACATCAAGTCCCGCAGGCCGTTTCCCTGTAAGCAGAGAGTTTGCTTGTTGGGCTTGAATGTGATTGGGCTCTAGTTCTTTCTATCATATATATTTTTTTCTCCCTTTCCCCCCTCATTGAAAGATTTTTTGTTTTTAAGCTTATGATTAAATAATCCCAGTGTATCAAACTTGAGGAGTACTGGGACGAAACCGGTTGTTTGTTTTAGTTCTTAGTTTTCATAATTATGTCCTTTACATTCCGCTTATTCCTTGCCATAATAAAATTTTGTACCTGTAAGAATCTTTTCAAACATATATATATATGTATATATATATATATATATATATATAATACCATTTAGCAATTAGTATGGATCATTCCAAGGAGGACATTAGTCCAAAGAGGGATCAAGGTAAGTAACAGAGCAATATAATAATAATAAACCAAGGAAATCCTTAAAAATCCATATCGGTTTTGATTTATTTCAAGAATATATTTAAATAATCATCTCTTCTGACCAAAGAGTTTTTAGAAGTTTAAAAAGACGTAACATGTCATAAGAAAAAAATTCCATTTTGCCATATATTTTTCTCCAATATTGTCCTTCATATATATAAATATATATCCTTATCTCTCCTTCTGTCTCTCTCTCTCTCTCTCTCTCTCTCTCTCACACACACACACACACACACACACACACACACACACACACACACATATATATATATATATATATATATATATATATATATATATAGATAGATAGATATATATATATTATTTGATTTAAAATATGGTTTTCCGCTACACAGTTAACCATGTTTCAAAAAATGGAAGGTAATGAATTAAATTTTGTAATTAGATTAGATTAAAGACATTAGTTCCATTCCATCCTCAAGCGAAAATTCCCTTGAGGATGAAATGGAACTAATGTCTTTAATCTAATTACAAAATTTAATTTGTACCTTCCATTTTTGAAACATGGTTAGGACTGTGTAGCGGAAAAACCATATTTTAAATCAATTAATTTATAATATTAATGCTCTGTAAATTTACATTGAGCACTATTTTGTAGAAATAAAAATATCTATAAGAACACCGGATTATATATCTTACTGTTCTTTCTTTTTATTTATTTATATATATATATATATAGAGAGAGAGGGGATAGATAGATAGATAGATAGATAGATAGATAGATAGATAGATAGATAGATAGATAGATGAGAATCTACCAGTTGCTTATATTAAGCATGCTCTTTTCTTCAGAACTTTTTAAGAAACTTGTTTACACCTCAAAACCACTCACTGTTCGTGACAAAGTTTAAACGCGAGCATTTCGCCAGCCTCGTTTCCCACAACTTACTTGCTATAAATACAATACATTATTTCGCTGACTGTCTGCGAGAAAGTTGTGCGCCACAAGAAAACATATAGGGCTTCATCAAACCACTATTTAATTTTCCCTTGCCTTTACTAACGCTCCGCATCGGTAATATCATTTGCGAAGATTTCAGTAACTTATCGAATTAACTAACCGGCTCCGAAAAAGTTGAACCCTCACGTAAATGTGTTCCCGGATGAATATAAAGAATCATAATAAAGAGGTGCTTTGACATGCGATCATGATTGAGGCAGGCATGTTGAATCGCCTTGAATAATCTGAAGGTTACTTTCCAGACTTAAATTGCATCTAGTATTATTTTCTTAAAGGTCACATCAAATTCGCTCTACAAGAGTAAAAGAATAAATTAAATCAAAAAGAAATTCTATATTATATTATATTTATATAACCTCGTTTCCATTTAATATTTAACATTTAGGAGGCTTTTGTGAGGCGAACTAGGAACAAAGCGATGTCAACATAAAAAAAGTAGAGACTTTTAAATACCTGGGAAAGCAGTTTTTTTAAAGCTTTTCCCACTAAGCACGGCGGGAGTGCCTCTAGTACGCAAGGAGCTACAGAGTAAAAGGAAGGGAAAAGACTGAGTATAGGAGGGATAGAGGAAAGAATAAAAAGTATGGAGGAGGATAAAAAGAACGGGGATGAAGGCAATAGAAGAATAACATTACATTAAAATTTTTGAAGATTATAATTATCAGGGAAGCAAATAAGAGGAACGGAGTCGCACAGTCGAGAAGTGCGAAAGAAACTGTTGGAGTATAGGAGGCGGTTACATTTCACGGTTTCTACAGTAAAAGGATGGGACCGAGATGCCAACCTAGTAGCACGTTTAAATTCATGCAATCGGGGCATTAGTGAAAATAGCTCGTCAGAGCAGATGCAATAAAAATATTTATAGAAAAGACAGAGGGAAGCCACATTACGTTGGTGAGAAAGTGACTGGAGTCGAGATGCCAACTCAGGACCAATCACAATGCATGTCCTTTACTGGATTTGTCGAGAAACTCCAGATTAACAGCGGGGGGGGGGCAGACCATATATGGCAACAGTAAGCCCTGCGTGACCGACTGGTAAATGGCATTAGAGTAACGATAATGCCTTCTAAAAACTAAACAAAGTACTTCTTCATCTTCTTTATCTGCCGTATGCCCTCAGGCTGCAGGCGATCATGGCTCTCTACAACTTCCATTCATTTGTAGCTCTTAATAAATTTTGGCTTTTTTTTATTTCTCCTAAACGCTATTCCGCCATACATTTATTCTTTCTCACTAAATGGCCAACTCAAGGCGGTGTAATCGTTAACAAGCTTGTCTCACTAGAACAATTACTTGTGGAGCATTATAAAGTACAGGCTATCGAGAAAGCAGTTGAGCAACTTGCTCCATAATTTTTCTATGGGGTTGAGATCAGGAGATTGGGGGAAGCCATGCCATAACACTCACTTGCTTCTCATCAAAGTATTCCTTCATCAATTTTGATTTGTGACAGGGAGCATTATCCTGCATAAAAATGACCTTGGTGGGGTCGATCTGCACCCTTTCAGCAGAAGGAAGCAGGCAAGACTCTAAAATTCTCTTGTACTGCTCGCTCCTGAGGGTCTTTTCAATAGATTTTTAAGAAACCAGTTCCATGAAAAGAAAAGCATCCCCTGAACATTATACTGAACGGATGCTTGACAGTACTTACTGCTAAATTCAAAGAGCTTTCAAAGCTTCTTCTTCGGATATTAGATCGCTTATCCTTTGAATTTAGATCAACTTTCGTTTTATTGGAGAACAGAACATTTAGTAAAAAAAATCAGGTGAGTCACTTTTATCGAACAGCACTGTATGTGTTGGTCGCAGTTGAGCGAGAGACCAACTTTTAACACTAAAGATGAACTGAAAGGAAGGATTATAGCAGCATTCACCAACTTAAACAAGGACATATCCAAAAGATTTGCTAGAAGTAATCTGGAGGCTGTGGTTGAAGCCAATAAAAAAGTATTATAATATATTTTTTTGTGTAATTTTGGTAAATATATCTGTTAAAATGAGATGCCAGTGTTATTTTAATTTCCGTATAATTTAGACGACAATTTATCCATCACACCCTTATATTATTTCCTCTTTATAGCAGGGCACGCTGCAAAATATCCTCGCAAGATGAAGAGGATAAAATGGACATGGAATAATGTGTCACCCATATCCGAACGCACATCGGATTAGAGATTATTCTGCGTCGGCAAGGTAAAAGCGGCTTATAAGGTAACGATTTATTTAAACTGATCACTAAATTTTGTGGGGAGAAAGCCTTTAGAATAATTCAACAAATATCCTGGGATACTAAACGATGCAGACGTATAGAAAAATAGATTGAGCAAATGCGCGAATAAATAGAAAGGCAATAACCCTAGGGATGCCTCTTCTCATTTGACTTTTCATCTGCACACCGAAAACGTCATGGGAAAACGTAATTTGTAGATAGGGTGTTCATAAATACACATATTATATCATACTGTTCTCAGACAGAGAAAGAAAACTCTTAGAACTCCTAGACAAGGATAATAATGGAAACGAGAACGTAAGAATAACAATTAAATAGATGAAGAAATATATACACTTGTCAGCAGAAGAGAAATCCTTATATCTTATTCTTCTAAATGCCATCTCCCTTAAGGACGGTGTCGATCATGGCTCCACAACTTCCCGTCCTGTATATGTTAATATACATTGTCTTTTTGTTATCTAAACTTCATTCCGCTGAAATTTTAGTCAAAGTCGCCAATTAGATTATGCGTTATTTGTCTCTGTTTCTCTTGCTTTCAATCATTCCTCTGAATATCAAATTTTCCAAGTCATCTTGCCTCAGTATGTGTCAAAATCTTTTCAACTGTCACTTCCTGATGTTAAGTGTCATTGTCCTTTTCGTTGTCATTTTATCTATAACTTCGTCGCTGCTCATATATTCGGTTCATAGTATTCTCAGCATCCTTCTGTAGAACCATATTTCGGTTGCTTCAATATTATTCTTCCTCTGTTTTATTCTTCCTCCCAGTATTCACTCTCATATAGGAGTACTGACATAACATTTTTTCTGTTTCTTAATACATTGCTTATCGTTTGTAAGGCACAATTCGCTATGCCAATGCGTTTTCGGATTTCAGTGTCGCACTTACAAATTATAGCCTTCAGAATCAAACAACTACAGAATTTTAAATAGAGTGTTTAATTAATTAAATTTAATTAAATTTTAGCACGGTCGAATTCAAATATGACACCGAAATCCGAAGAGGTGTTAGCATAACGAAAAATGCCGTCCAAAAACTAAACAAAGTACGAATGGACTGAAAAATTGCGTTAGAGACATGGAAAAGAGTGCTGAATTGCTACGTAATGTTAATTTATCTTTATAGCAGTGCACGATGGGATATTTAATCACAGATGATAAGGTGACAATCGAGATGTATTTCTACAAAAAGATGCTGCAGACATCAGGTAAAGGAACATCTTTGCTATGTGAATATTTTAAAAGAAATATGAACAAAAAGTGTATTTGGCCCTAGAATCAGAAAGAGCTCGTTGAAATCTCTAAAACACAGAATGAGGAAAGACGCCTTGGTATGTCGAACACACGCTGGTCACATTGAAGGCAAGATGTAAAATTGATAAGTAACCATTGATTGAAGTACAAGGACTGGTAATAATATTACAAATAACGCTTAGAGCTGAAAAAGAAGAAGCTGTGAAGAGCCATAATCGCCGATATCCTGAAGAAATACGGGACATATGAATATGTTTATACCAATCTGGAAAAAAATGAAAATTGCTATTAAAATATCTCAGTTAGGCACTTAGGATTCTGACAATGTATGTTATATCATCTTTCTCGAGGTGGTGTAATGGTTAACAAGCTTGTCTTGCAAGAACAATTACGACCGACTAGTGAGTCCGATTCTCACTGGGTGCCCCCTACTTTCGACCTTGTGGAACATCTAAGCTACGGTTGGAAAATCACTATATCATTCTTGCATTAATTTTTGGAATATGGCTGTTTCTTATTTTAAGCGAAATGTATGAAATTTGGTAACTTTACTGATTACATGTTTTTGCGATGTCAACGACCACACATTGCTACTTTTGTAATGTCAACGAATATTCGTTATCACTTTCGAAATGTCTGTTTTATTAGAGACTTTGTAATCCCAGATGCAACTAGAGTAACGCTGTTGAGCAATACTGGTGTCAGACGCCTTCGAATAACACTCACACTAGTAGTACTTGATGAAAGAGTAATCACCGTATAGTGATCTGAATAGAGAAATAGTATAGTGAATAAAGTAGAGAATAGAAGTCCGTTTATTAATAGAGGATAGAATAGAAATGGTGATCCGAATTGTAATAGAGGATAGAATAGAAAAGCAGATCAATTAGACACATGCTATCTCCCATATATGCGTTTCATCTATGGTCACGTCGGCAGCGACACTTTATCCGATATAACCCATATACACATATACGAAGAAAAATCTCTAAGTAAGCACATGTAAGAATTTCTATATTATATATAATTTGGGGAAATATGAAATAATAAAATGTTAATTATATAAAGGGCGAGTATTTTGACATCGTCTGAATATTTAAATATCATTAATATATTCAATTTGCCATCGTACACCGTCTCCGGAAACTCATCTTAGTTCTTTGCACGCCTCAGATTAGCCTATAATAGAAAGAAATTGAAAATGCTATGAGTTCGTAATTATTATGCAAAGCAATGAATGCAATCGGTGATTGTCGTTAACCAGGTTATGAAGAAATATTTATCATAAGAGTAACATATCTATTACCAAATATAATTCGATGATTTAATCACCTAAAATTGCAATTTACAATCTCTAAAATTTTTGAAATAATTTTCCTGTTCGAATGCATGTTGAAATAAAGGAATGCACCATCAACTTATGACCTCCTGCTTATTCATATTTTGCCCAGTCTTTTCAGTGCGGGAGTGATCATGGCTCTTCACAAACAGGTAAAGGTAAAGACAAAACGGCAACGACAAAGTAATATTAAAACAGCAAAGACAAAAGCTAAAGAAAAAAAAACAGCAAAGACAAAATAATAGGAAAACAGCAAAGACAAAAGGCATGAAAAATAGCAAAGATAAATAATAGGAAAACAGCAAAAACAAAAAAAACAGCAAAGACAAAAGAAAAACAGCAAAGACAAACTTATAGCAAAACAGCAAAGAAAAAATCTAAAGAAAAAACAGCAAGGAAAAAATAATAGGAAAACAACAAAAATTAAAGATATGAAAAATAGCAAAGAAAAATAATAGGAAAACAGCAAAGACAAAACCTAACGGAAAACGGCAAAGACAAAATTATAGGAAAACAGCAAAAACAAAAGATATGAAAAATAGCAAAGACAAAATAATAGGAAAACAGCAAAGTGAAATTGCAAAGACAAAATAATTAGACAAACTAATAAAAAACAGCAAATACAATCGTGACAGATTAAATTTAATCGATGTACACCAATTTTATATAGATATTAACTATTTCCTTATTTATATCGTCTAGTGATATTTGCGAGCCACATGTCATCAGCAAATCATAGATGGAAAAATATTCGCCATTTCTCTTTGTCCTAAATCCATCCAAGCTTATTTTTTGAACTGTCTGTACACTATTCCGTTAATAACTTACTCTATTAAGTAAAACTGCATTCTTTAAATCGAGATTATACTGAAACTTATAACGTGGATCACCTAATGTTTTGTATATGCTGTTTCGTAAAATGTTGCTTTTTTCTTCACATACACTTTGATTTAAACGTCTAAATGTTACACGTATGCATTTCTCGTGACTATATTTTCACAGTTCATTCTGTAATAAAAAACTCCTTCGGGTTTTATTTTGTTTTTACTTTGTTTTACCTTAATTAAATCTTTATTTTAAGTAATTAAAACGAATTTTATATTAAGTTTAGTCCGCTTCAACTATAGCCATTATTTTGTTGGTAGGTACCATTATGAGTCTTGTAATTTTACCTAGCTTCCATACATCATGCCTGTCAACTCGGTTTTGTGTATGACCATAGCTTGTCATGCTTTTAAGTCTTAATTCCATATTATGGATATGGCTCTTTAAACCGGAAATATATTTATAAAAACCAGCCGAGATTTAGCAGACATAAGACGAAGATCTTGTCATTAAGCTTATTTTTATAATGATTTTCTTGTCTTTCCAGCTTAACCGCTGACTTGCAATGTTTTCCAGAAATCTGATATGAATCGTTAATACTTAATAGCAATTCGTGACATAGTTCTTCTAAGCTGTCTCGAGACGAAGGATTGTTTCTTAAAAGACTGTATATTACAAACCTATATCCATACGCACAGTGAATAATATAACTATAAACTGAACATCTCAGAACAATATGCGCATTCGAAATAGTATACCATATATAATCGTACAAGAAGACCGTATATACTCGAGTATAAGTGCGAGCTTTTACGAGAGATGTATTGTGTAAAGCACTGTAGATCGTACAACACAGAGAAAGTTTTTTTGGAAGTGGTTAAAAATCATGCCTTTTCCCAGACCATTTGCACTATATACAGGTAATTTAGTCATTAAACAAATTCAGAATTAACACTATATATGAGGTTGGGTTATATATGAATAGATACAGTAAATCCTCTGTGACACACTCGTCTTTCGATTGAACATCTTCAAACTAGATAATGTTTTAGTGATGAAATCATACAATATATATATATATATATATATATATATATATATATATATATATATATATATATATATATAAACTATACTCGTTTCGAAAACACCCGAATTTTTGATTTGTCAATAATCAAATCAATATCGAAGGAAAAAAAGGTTTTAAAAATGGAAAGAGCTAGAAAAATGAAAGTCTGTCGAAAAAAATCGCACAGATACAGTTTTGAAGCCCAAAGAAAAAACCCCGACACGAGTAAACAACTAACAAAAGAGCTCAATACAACCGTAGAGCAGACCTAGATACACCTAGTGAGCCAGACAAACCTACCCATGTTTCACCTAAGCGGATCGTCAGGGAATATATATATATATATATATATATATATATATATATATATATATATATATATATCAAGTATGAGGTGCAGTTCAATTTACATTACATGAATCATTCATACAAAAACAGATACAGAAGTTAATGATTTAAATGGCGAGAATACATCTTAACAAACAATTTTAATAGAGTACACTAACCCCGAACCTGTATAGATGTAATTTTTTTCGGATTACATCTATATTTTCGTTGTCCTGTTATTACCGAGAAGTAAAAAACCAAAAACAAATCTATTTCCATACCTGAAGATGTCTGTAGGAACAGAAGAAAGCTCGTAAAAGCTAAAAAAAAGACCTTATGACACTGGAATTTATAAACAGGGATCATATCATTCATATACAGGTTCGGGGTTAGTGTACATTTTAAAAAATTGTTTGGGCTCTCCTATCGTGAACGATTAATGAGAGCCAGCAGTTGATGGTGCCTTTCGTTTTGCATTTATGCATGCTAGCAGGGCTATTGTGAGAAAAACATATTTCAATTGTGGTTTCTTTTGCTGCGGGCGAGAAAGCCACACTGATAGATTAATTTTATTTTAAAGGAGGATTTCGATGGTGTCTCTGCTTCAGAGCTTAACGATCACGGTGCTTCCGTCTACTGTCCTCAAAACACCTTAACTTAATGAAACATGTCTTACGCCACTCCTTTCAGTTTGATGTTTGGGCTTCCCAGCTTTTCACATTTGAGACGTTTCAAGTTGTCTTTCAATTTGTCTTTGTAGCGTAAGAGTGGACGTCCAACTGAAAACTTGCAGTTTAGTAATTGTCCATACAGCACTATTTTTATAAGCCTATGTTCATCCATTCTCACAACATGAAAAGCCCACCTATGTTGTATCTTTGCCAGAACGGTTTCAATGATCGTGATGCTGTTCTCTTCTTGACACTGTCATCCCATTTTATATCATATATGGCACGAGAACAGTGCATGTTTAAGTCGTCAAGTTGATTTATGTGTTTGCGGTAGAGGGTCCAAGTTCCAGCAACATAGAGAAGGCTTGAAAGAACGACTGATCTGTATATATCGATCTTTACTCTGAGAAACACATCTTTGGTGTTCCATTACCTACGTTTAAGTTTACCGAATGCTATGCTGGTTTTGGCTATTCTGGATTGGATTTCTCTGTTCCATTAGAAGCGCCTGCTCATCCAAGAAACAAACACACCAATCACGCACAAACACACTAGATATTAGAATGATGTAAAAGTCAATAAAAGTAATATGGGGAGTGATTAGCTTTTTTTTTATCATTTCACCCCCAGTAATGCAATAAAGCCACTCAGACGCAAGTTTTTACGGAGTGTTAGAGAATATAAAATATATATATATATATATAAAAAAAAATAATAAAATAAAAGAACTGAAATTAAGAAGACAAAAGATAACGATTGACAATGCGTTTTCATTTTTTAATTAAATAATAGGTTTCTATTTAAGGACACTTACAATATGAATGCCTCAATATTTACATGATAAAAAAAACAAAAACAAAACGTTGAAAATACTTTCCAATTGTCCGAATATCTTTATTATTTCGTATTTAATGCTCGTCGTAAAACTCATCGGATTTATAAAATTAGTAAGGCAAAAACTTGTAAAACAATATACCTACCGAGTAACGACAAAAATGTAATGCATTTATCTAAACTCAATGGAAAAAGGGGTCATTGACAAATCAATACTGTAGTCATATTGTCCAAATAGGGATGTCCTATTTTGCATAGAGGCGATCGACCACTAATGAGTGAGTAATGACATGGCACAAACGGAACAAAATAGAAAACATGACAACAAATGCCTTTAATGCATTAGTCCACATCGTTAAAAATACGTCCGTAATTTCGATATATAGCACGCAGTTTTAAGTAAACGAGAAAGAAAAAGGATCAGACAGCATATCGGAGTTCTTAAGAAGATTCATTTTATAAGAATGTGGTATAATTAGGAATACACAAAAAAAAAAACAATGCGAAATGCGATAGAAAGCTTATTGGCTAGGATGTGCTTCTGGACAGAGTGAAGACAATTTTAAGAGCCTCTGCTCCTCACCGACTCTCTCGTCTAATTCTATAACAAACACGTGTCGTATGTGTTTCTCTCATTCATTCTCTCTCTCTCTCTCTCTCTCTCTCTCTCTATCTATCTCTCTCTCTATATATATATATATGTGTGTGTGTGTGTGTATAGAAGTATAGATATATATATATATATAGTTAGATATAAACAGTTATATACACATAGATAAATGGTTATATATAGTTATATATATATATATATAAATGTCTCTATATGAATAGACTGCTATATATATATATATATATATATATATATATATATATAGAGAGAGAGAGAGAGATAGATAGATAGATAGATAGATAGATATTAATATAGATATATATAGTTAACTATATATGGAGATAATTTCATATATATATATATATATATATATATATATATATATATATATATATATATGTTCTGATATACAGAGATCGATCGATAGATAGTTGTAGTCGTATATATATATATATATATATATATATATATATATATATATATATATATATATATATATCTTCCACTAAAAACCACTGTAAATCCGATATTACTATCATAATATAAAACAATATTCAAATACCACTGTACTCTGAAATTGTTACTGGGAAATCATAACAAATAACTACACACCGTTTGTAAATTGGAATTTCCCCGCCAAAACTACACTCTTTTTACGAGCGTGACATCCGATGTAACTTGCGTTTGCAGAAAACGATTCTTACTCAAAAATATACACCACTCTAACCTACTGAACAAACGTCGTGAGCTCATATCTTATACCCAATAAAAATGCTCTCTCCTAAAGAATTTTGATTCTGGATAAATATTTTACTCAATTCTACTGGCATTAAATATTTTAAGTTATATACTTATGACCCGACTTTAACCATTTAAGCGTGTAATTAAAAAGCGTACGTAAAAAAAAGCGTGTATTAATGCGTATTAATACGTAAAAAGTATTAATACGTAAAAAGCGTGTATTAATACGTAAAAAGCGTGTATTAATACGTAAAAAGCGTGTATTAATACGTAAAAAGCGTGTATTAATACGTAAAAAGCGTGTATTAATACGTAAAAAGCGTGTATTAATACGTAAAAAGCGTGTATTAATACGTGTATTAATACGTAAAAAGCGTGTATTAATACGTAAAAGCGTGTATTAATACGTAAAAACGTGTATTAATACGCGTGTATTAATACGTAAAAATTAATACGTAAAAAGCGTGTATTAATACGTAAAAAGCGTGTATTAATACGTAAAAAGCGTGTATTAATACGTAAAAAGCGTGTATTAATACGTAAAAAACGTGTATTAATACGTAAAAAGTTTACACTGCATTCCTCTTTTGTTTAAATATTTAAAAAAAAATTCTCAACTTTTAACTCCTCTGTCTATTTCCACTTGTTATTTTTTTAATTGATATCCTATAATTAAACGCTAGATTTATATAGTATGCAGTGTTTCTCCCTTGTAACAAAGATTATTTATAAACAATATACGACCCACTGCACCTGACAACTGATTTTTATTCATATTACTTGCTCGTTACGCTTTATAATTTCTTAACTTATATCTTGCTTTTTTATCCAAAACAGAAAAAAATGTACCATATAAACTTTAAGATTACATCATCAATTTTCTTTTTTCCCAATGGAAAACATGTATTAAATAAACTTGCATCATTTTCTTATTAATTTTTTTCCCCAATATTTTCCTCCATGCATTCTATATTTAAATTTTCACTTCACTAATATATTGGGTATATATTAAGTTTAAGCTTTGAATCTGCGTATAATGTAGTGTTCCTCCCATGAAATTCTGTATTAAAAAAAAAACAACTGTAATAATCGACCCAATCGCCATATGTGACTGATGACTTGGGAAAATTTAAGTAGCACTACAAACGTAGGTATATATGTATTTATTAATATATACTTCATAGATATGTTTAACTACATTAAGCGCTGTCTGTTTGTACTATGAATTAAATTAAACAAATATTTATTTGCTTACTTACGCATGCACAATATCGCACGCATATATAGTTTCTAATATCTCGACGTCGTTATTTAGTTTATATTCACACTTATATCTATCTCTTTATATATATATATATATATATATATATATATATATATATATATATATATATTAAAGACATTTTTTTATTTTTAACGTTGTTATTTATAGATACAAGTATTTAAGCAAATGCTCTGTTTATGATAAACAGTATTAAAACATAACGTTAAACATAAAAAAAATGTCTTTAATAAATAAATTGTCGACCTTGTCCATTTCTTAATATATATATGTATATAAAAGTGAACATTGAAGTCAACACTTAGAAGCGACAGTCTGTTTCATGCTAGACACAATCGTCAGGTCTTTTATATTTACACACGCTCTATCTCTGATATTCAGCACTTTATCCCATAAATATTGCACACCTTAAGACTATATTTCTCTTTCTTTCTCTCTCTCTCTCTCTCTATATATATATATATATATATATATATATATATATATATATATATATATATATTTGAAGTGAAGTCTGATGGTCCGCAGTCCTTTAAAAGGGCTGTGGTGAAGTAATTTATTACATGGAACCTTAAAATGGTCTGTTTTTATTTACATACATACATACATACATACATATATATATATATATATATATATATATATATATATATATATATATATATATATATATATATATATATATATAAATAACTAGACTCGTTTTGAAAAAAACTCGAATTTTTGATTTGTTAATCAAATCAATTTCGAGGGAAAAAAAGGTTTTAAAAAAAGAAAGAGCTACAAACATGAACTTCTGCCGACAAAAAATCGCACAGATACAGGTCTGAACCTCAAAGAAAAAACCCCGATACGAGTAACAACTAACTAACAAAAGAGCTCAATACAATCGTAGTGCAGACCTAGATACACCTAGTGAGCCAGACAAAGCTACCTAGGTTTCACCTAAACGGATCGTCAGGGAAAGCTTGGAAACATATATGAACTAAATAATTAATATCTCTTTTAACATTTTTAAACAGTAATTTTACATTGATTAACAGAGAGATATAATTCTGAGGAAAAAAATACCATATATATATATATATATATGAATTAATTGATTTAAAATATGGTTAAATATTTTAAATCAATTAATTTATAATATTAATGCCTGTAAATTTACATTGAGCACTATTTTGTAAAAATAAAATATCTATAAGAACACCGGATTTTATATCTTACTGTTCTTTCTTTTTATTTATATATATATATATATATGTATGTATGTATGTATGTATAAAAAATCTATGTTTAAATGTCTCAGGAAGCACATATTCCCCTACTTGTATATAAGTGTATGTATAGTGAGCTTGTAAGTGTTTTGTGGAATAAAGAACTTTTATCCCGATAAATAACTTCATTCATGAACAGAGAATGCATTCCGGACAGAGCACTAACCGCCACATTGAAACCTATTGTATTCAAAATCACTTTTATCATGCGAAATTAATTTATTCGAATCTAGGTTATGTCAGTACATTGGATCCTATCTTGTTTAACAGGATGTGTTGGATGCTTTGAAGTTTGCGTTTCAATATCAACGAACCGTTGCAGTCGAGTCATTTGCTGCTGGCCCCAATCTATCCATGAGTCACGCAAAGCGTCAAGATTGTCCATTAGTTGCAAACGGAGTTAATTGAATGAGGCAGGCAATCACGCTTTTTGTTCTTTATTTTTTTTTCACAGCATCCCCTTTATATTGGTTTTCGTGGATAAAAAAAAAAACTCCCCACTCCCAAAAGTAAAAAAGAAGGAAAATAAATTTAATTATCGTCAATTTTATACACGACTGTAAAGATAGAAAAAAGACGGAAATGCGAGATCAATTTTTGATTGAAAGAAACGTTGAACATTACATTAAGAAATAAAAGACGTATAAGACATGAATAAATAATAAATGTAATGTAATATTAAACGTTAATAATGAAAATAATATTAAAAAAGAACGAATAGAGATAAATTCATCATTAACATCCACAGTAATTAAGTCGTTTCTCTCCATGTGGCCTATTGAACTTTTCTAATCGAATTCATCTGTTTTCAGCTTCTTGACATATATGAACTAAATAATTAATATCTCTTTTAACATTTTTAAACAGTAATTTTACATTGATTAACAGAGAGATATAATTCTGAGGAAAAAAAAAACATATTTTTTAATTTTCCCTAGGAAATCCGTGATGTAACGAGCTAGATTAAAAAGAAAAAAAAAAGATTGCCAAAACTTTCATTTATTCGTAATCATGGTTATAGTAAATGTGAGACATAAAAATATGAATACCAGAGAAAATTAACTGATGTATTTTGCTGTCGAATGAATTTTTACCAATTATCCATGACCATTTTCTGTTTATTTTTTGGTTGTCGTTACTTATTCATCTTTACGTAGGTCTAAAGTTAGAGACCTGTGATTGTGGACACTCCCGTCGTAATCGACGTATATGGGTCAGGTGGTTCATTTCCTACGAACCGACAGCTAGAAACCAGCATATATGATTTGATTATAGTGGAGAGGAAATTTGCAGAAACAACCCACGTTTTGAAGGGCCGAATACAAATACCTGATGCACTACATGCCACAAGGTGTCCAAGCAACCCTGCTCAGGTTTTCAATTCAGAGTTGTCCTTCTCCTAGACCAGTTGCCATCCAAGGCTTTAGAACCCAATCTGTCCTGCTATTTAGCAAAAGCTGGATGGAAAAGAAGAGGATTAATACCGTTCCCACAGATATTAGAACGTAAGTGAATGTAATAAATTCCACTTGAATTCGAACTCGGCTCTCCGATTCCTCCACAGAGGCAAGATGGAGTAGTGGATAGAGACCTGTGGTACGTCCACATAAAGGTGACATGATCTAGAAACTTCATCGTCCAACACTACTTTCATTACGATTTAGGAAGCAATGGATGGAAATATGATGTCGAAATCCTAAGGCGTAATGGAATAGAAAAATAAACTGCCTTCCATAAAACTAAGGAATGTATACAAATAGGAAAATTTCTTTAGAAACAAATATAGTGCTAAACTGTAATGTAAAATACAATCATCCTATGTGTATCTTCTATTTAAGTTATCATGGCAATTGTTCTACTCGAAGGTACCTCGACCACATGCATTTAAGTGTGCTGGTAGATTGCCTACTGGGTTTCATTGCTCTATAGTTGTATATAGTCGTAAGATCTATATAATATTTTTCTCGCATTTGTGGAGCTAACTTCCAGTGTCTTCCTTCCCTACTGTTTATGCTTTCCATAAATTTAAGCTAGGTATTTCGACTAAAATCGTGATACCTAAAGTGTAAATTAATTAAAAGAAAAATTCTTGAAGCTTTACTATTAACTTTAATTGAAAGCTAAAGGATTAAATTTACTATTTTCACAAAACAATATACTCTGGTGTATTTTAAATATGAATTATGGTGATTGGAATCGATTTTCATTTTTCTTTTAGTAATATCGTCAACGTTGTCCATTTTTTTAGATATATGTCAACAAAAGTTAGTTCCTGGTTTTAAAAAACTTACAGAAGTAATATATACTTGCTGAAAATGTATTTGAGGAATATTAGCTGATTTAAAATATAATTAATCTCATTTGAAACAAATATTATTTACTTTAAGTTTAAAATAACGCAGGAATGTGTATTTTAAGCAAACAGTAGCTGTGTTTTTTAATCGATGTCAGGCGTAATTATGTGTTTAACTAGGCCAAGACATATCTAATCTTCTATTTAATGTTGTGAATGACGTTTAGCTTAAATTTAAAGCCATTTTTGAAACACAACCTTCTGTCTCTTGTGTATCGTATTCATTTGTTGTTCTTTCTTGGTAATATCTTCTTATTCTCATTCACTCTTAGTAGCCCCTTGCGTCTTATTGGCATTATTGCCTTGCTTGTGGTGAAATGATTAAAATAAATTATGTGACGTCACCCCGTCTGCCTCTCTGCCCCACACTCCGTGTATCCTGCGACGACCAATATGACTTGGTATTGGTCGCGGCACCAAATGTGACGTTCTAACCTTTTGCTGATTCGGATGGGACTCTGGTTAGATTCGGTATCAGCCTTGTCGTTCCCAGCTCGCCTCCAACGTCTGGTTACCGAAGTAACTGCTTTGATTTCTAATCTAACCTTCCCACGTTGTGATTTGATCTTAGGTAGACGAAATCAATCAGTCGCCGGGCCGCAATGCAAGTCGAGTCCGAACAAGGGTAATACCGCATAAGAATATGTAAAAGAAAACAAAGTAACAACTCGAAAATTCAAATGTGTTAAATAAAATAGCAATATTTTATATCTGGTTGCTGAATACAGGGCTGAGTCTTTCTCCCAATCCGCTTATATGGATTCGTGACACTTTGTGTTTGTTAGGCGAGTCTTAACATCTTAAGTTGTTTTTTTCTTTAAGAAACTGGTTTTTGGTGTATCTTCAGGCGATATTCGTAAAACTTGTTTTGGTGGTGTGAGTCTAAGTCGTTCTTCCAAAATAAATTGTTCTTGGTTAGAAGTTGAGGTCGTGATGCATGGTTCTTTCAGTCAGCTTTCTGCGAGGTGGGTCTCAGGGCTTATAGCTCAACTCTGTCTGAGTCTGCCAACTGCGTCTGTGTTACTCACTCTGCAACTGCGTGCCTGTCTCTGACTAACTCTACTCGCCGCGACTCTGCTTATATGGACGCCGACCCAACCCGGGGTGGGCTTGTCGGGATTTGAGGTTCCTTGATAATTCTAAATCCACAAAAGAAACTTCTTTGTTCTCGAAAAGGTAAATTTATTACTTTCCATTTTGGAAGTCCTTACTTTCTACTTAAAGGGAATCGTCCTCCCAAATTCTTCCATTCTTATATTGGTAGCTCACACCAATCCCTTCAGGGGGCGTCAACAGACCTCCCCTCATTCTTCATAGTTTACTTTCGCCTACCGCTCACCCTTCAGCCAACGAACGCTCAGCAACGTGGGTGTTTTCAATTATCGCTCAAAGGAAAAAAAAATATTATCTTCCCTTTTTTTCTCTTTTCTTCTTCCCGAAAACAAACCCCTACGGCTCTTATCTTAACGGAACGTCGTCTGGACTTCGTCAACGAGATTTTTGTCAAATAATCATTGAAGTTGGTCAATGATTTTCCGCACTCTGTCGCCAATTATCTGTTCCGATAAAATAATTTTTCTATCATGGCCAGCTCTGACATAAAACAGGTGTTTTTCCCAAATGATATCTCCGCAGATAGTTAATGATTTAATCTTCCCTTCTTTGTAACTTGTGGGTGGTCCAGCTGACATTTTTCTCGGTCAGTGCGTGACCTAATTAATATAATCTCTTAGCATTCTGTTTTGTAGGCCACTTGACCAATTTGAAATTTTCATTATTGCCATATTCGTTATTTTCATTATTGCCATATTCGCTCCGTCGTAACATAAATCAAACTAAATCCGACAGATCCGAGGTCTTACGTTCTTCGCTAATGAAAATAAAACCTTTACTACTTTTCTTTGTTAGAAAAAATAACATTGCTCAGTGTCTTTTCTTATCACCTAAATTAATTCTCGCCTTTTTTTTCACGCAACCCTAAATAGTGTCACAATTATGAGTATGTATTAAATATGGATGAATACTATATAACTAAAGCTTTGAATCTGAGTATAAATTAGTATTCCTCCCATGAGACCCAGTATATTTAAAAAAGCAACTCTAATAAGCGACCCAATCGCCATATGTAACTGACCACTTGGGAAACCATGAAACATCAAGTTGCACTATAAACGTAGGTATATGCGTATTTATTAATATATACTTCGTCGCTTCGTTGAGCGCTGTTTTGTTTTCACCATAATTTAAATTAAATAAATATGTATTTGTTTATCTACGTATGAACGCTATCGCACGAATATACAGTTTCTAATGTACCGTTATTTAGCTTATATTTACACTTAAACTATAAACTAAATAACGAGACATTAGCAACTGTATATCACGCTAACCATCACGGTCCTGCATCAGGTTCAGAAGGTAATTATGGAGACATTCTGTTTCATAACATAGCTGGTCAATCTAGGCCGTGACTTGGCGACCAACCGGTCTTGCTCGATGGCTAGGCGTCCACTCGAGAGTTCTCGTTCTGCTCGCCAGCAGTGTCCTGCATATCTGTGTAATTTTGTAGAAACATCAAGGATAGCGTCATAGAGCTGTGATTTAGTTGGATGTTGTCTCCAAGTATAGCTCTCAGCATCTGAGTGTATGTTCCATCAAATGCAGCATTTTAGTTAATATCCAGGTAGTGGGAATATATATTAAAAACACAGTGATAGAAAGAATCTCCGCTTGACGTTGTAAGGTAGACCAGATTTTTCAGATTACATCCATTTTATTCAACGTGATCAAGTCTTTAGCCATGCGAATTTTCTCATCTGATTTCTTGTGACGCAAGACACAAAGTTTACATTAAATGTTCTAAAAAGAAATCACTGAATAATACTTATTACATGTTTCAGCGATTGAAAATGGTTTTCAGTGCATCGGAATTATGGATTTGGGTCGGAATAACAATATTTTTTCGATAAAAGAGCCGATGTCTTGTGGAACTGATTCCCAAGAGGATGTTGCCCCGATTACTACAAACATAATCTGTTCAAATCTGGAGTCAAGCGTTTTCTTCCACTCATATCCTCACAATCTATGCCCCTTACTGTGTAACCCTCTGGATTTACGGTCATGCCACATTGTAGCAACGGTTCCCGTACGATCGCCAAAGTTAAGTAACGCTGAGTCTGGCCAGCACCTAAATGAATGACCACATGTGAATACCAGATGAAGGAAACTTGGATGTGTGAGTGGCGTAATGGATAATATCTCGAAATCTTTAATCAGAGAGCCGAGTTCCTTTTCCAGTTAGGTTCATTATATATACTTCAGAAATTTATGAATCCACATCTTATCCCCCGCCGCTATAGGTTAATAAAAATATCACTGAACAATTATTGTGTCAAAAACAATTATTACAGTCTAACAATATTTTCTGGTTTTAAATAATTTTAATCTTTCTTTGTCTTCCTCTTTTTCTTTAGAGTATTATTATTATTATTATTATTATTATTATTATTTATATATATTGAATAATTTTTCAGTTATTTCCTGTAAAATATTTTTCTCTATTTAAAACATATCCGATTACGATACATATATCAGTATTTTTCTTATTCATTCCTTGTGTTCATATTATTATTGGAACCTTGGTAGTCTTTGAATGGTACATTCATACAAATTCTTTTCTTTTCTCCAGATCGTTATATTTGGAAAGTTTTATTCCTCTCCTCCTCCTCTTCCGCCTCCTCCTCCTCCTCCTCATTCTTCTTCTTCTTCTATATTATTATCATTATTGCTTATATATTTTGAAAAATGTTTTAGTTTTTTCTCTAAAATATATTTCTTTATGTAAAAGCTACATTTGGATACACACTTTTGTCAGACATTATTATTATTATTATTGTTATTATTTGCGAATAATAAACTATGGTCCTTAGGCCCTGTAAGAGAATTGTCATTTAATCGATAGCTCTTTTAATAGTACATGGCATGTTCCTAGTTAGGAGATGTTCTGGGCAACCTGTATGTTGATATCACCTGGGAAACTGTTAGTAATATATTCCATCCTTTTTCTCACGAGGCACAGATCTCAGATTATTATTGGTACTATTTCAGTCTTCATTCCCCACATCCTGTTAATCTCAAGCCTTAGGTCTTGTTTTTTTTTTCTCAGAAAGTTATTTCGATAAGTAGACACTTCCTGAATTTCTTGAATTTTATGATAATATCAGGTGTGTTGACTTTTATTTCCCTGGCAGTTTGAATTGGCAGGTCCCAGAGGATAGTTACATCCTTATTTTGGGTAAATGTGTCTGTTTGGTGCTCATACCATCTCTCAGTGGTTTCGATTTTGTGCTTCTTGCACATCTTCCCGTGCATATATGCCGCTACCTTGTTATGTCTGTGGATATATCCATTTTGGCTAGTTCCGGACACCGAGAGATAATATGGTTGACAGTTTCATTATATTTTCCGTAGATCTTGCATTCTGGTTGAGTTCTATCCTTGATTATTATTATTATTATTATTATTATTATTATTATTATTATTTTCTTTGATTCCTGGCGTTTACACATTTCTTTCCGGGTCACGCCCAGGGACCTAAGGTTAGAAATGGCATCATGACACTTTCCACTGACAAAAAAAAAAAAAAAAAAAACATAGATAAAGCCCTTTGTAAAGTGTGGGCTGTACTTGTCAGAACAATTTTTGTATCTCCTTGAGGCATGGACTTCCAGGAATCACTTCAATTAGTCTACTACAATCTTTTCCAACCAGGGCTCCAACTACAACAGGGATTGTTGATGTTCCCATATGCCACATTATCGAGATTTCTATTTCAAGGTCCTTGTATTTTGACAGCTTTTTGAATATCTTCAAAGATACATTGCAGTCAGCAGGGACTGCCATATCAATTATTATTATTATTATTATTATTATTATTATTATTATTATTATTATCACGATTTCTCTAAGACTGTATCATTCATTAAAGATTTGAGAAAACGAATCAATCAGTCAGTCTGTAAACATCTATCTCGAATGTGTCTTGGTGCTTGTGCAGAATCAACATCATTGTAAGAAGAATGTCAAGTATTGGAGAAATTGTCTGATGAATGTTTAACATAGAAAAAAATGATTGATGGTACTCGTCCAAATGAATTTTTTAATGCCGATAATAAAATTGTGTCAGGACATCGGCATTAATTTTAGGTGTAAAATGGACAAACCCAGTGTTAAAAACAGCAATGTTCATGATGCTAGCATGAAAGTTATATTGAATAAACAAAATGCTTCGTTCAAGTAGTAATTGTATGCTACGAGTACGGCATCGAAACCTTGAGATAAAAGCAAGAAAAGTTATGGCTATTAGTCTAAATGAGACATTGGATCATGAAACAAAATCCGAAAAGATAAACATTGGCGAATGGACGGGTTAATGAGGAGAAAGCAAAATCAAGCAAGAAAAGAAAACAAAAGAAACGAAAGAACTCATACAAAAGACGACAACTGTTTGAAGTTCAATAAACCTTTTATTAAATTACTTTTTTGTTCTTTTCTGTCGAAGTAGAAAATTCACCATCGTTCATTTAATATATAATCATTACTATGAAAATGTAATAGAAAAAAGAACGAGAAGATATTGGTGGAGAAAACAAAGGCAAATGGTAATGAAAGGAATTCAAATCATAAATCGACACCGGAACAATAAGTTCTGTTTCATAGATGTTTGTTTATTGAAACGCTAAATTAAATACTACGACTTAGAATAGAAATATTAATAAAGATTCGATGGCCGTAAACAAGCAAACGAAAACCTGCCTGCGGATCCTAATGTGAAAAAGGCTATAGGAAAGAAAATCACAGAAAACTATAAAATTAATAGGAATTTACTCCGGAAACTGGCAAAAGACTGGAACATACTGGTTTAGGTCATGCCGATAATAGTAGGAGATCTTGGATCACTAAAAAAAGACAAAAAAACAAAAAAAAAAAAAACAAGAAATAGATGAAACTTGAAAAGCAGTAGAAGAAGTGTCGAGAAAACATTCTATCTATCTTGACTTATGGAATTTATTTTCAGCAAGCCAGTACATGAAATGTGTATTATTATTATTATTATTATTATTAGTAGTAGTAGTAGTAGTAGTAGTAGTAGTATTAATAGTAGTATTAGCAGTATTATTATTAAGAATACTACTAACAATAATGATGATGATAATAAAACTACTAATAATAATACTAACTATACTATAACTACTACTAATAATACTAACATTTCTACTAAAACAAAACAACGCAATGGCTCCGACTAATAATAGCAATAGCACTACTAATAATCATAGTAATAAAATAGTAATATATCATAGTAATAACTGCACAACTAATAATAATACTACTTCTAATAGCAATAACAATGCTATTATTACTAATAATATTTCTACTACTAATACTACTACTATTATTAATAATAATAATTCTACTGCTAATAATACAACTACTACTACGAATAATAATAGCATCAATACTACTAATATTAATAACACTACTACTACTACTACTAATAATAATAATAATAAAATATTAATATCTCACGAAAAAAATATTAATAAAATCCGAGGTATTTCATAAAAATGACAATAAAATGCAATTTTAAATCGATTTATCGAATCCAGAAAATATTCTCATTTTTCTAACCAGGTCAAAACTGTTTGCCCCCATTTTAAAGCAAAAGATCATAAAAAGCGGTACAAATTTGAAAACTTGATAAAAACCATGACGTTAGAGGAAGTGGAAAATTCTTATAAATGAATGCGACTCTAATATCCGTCATTATTAAAACAGTATTTATCTATACTAAGGGCCATTGAAAAATAAATCGAGAAAATCAAATCCGTAAGATTTTAAAAGGTTAGAAATAATTGAAGAGGAACGTGAAAAAAGAAAAAAATCATTATACCTTATACTTTGTTGGACTAGATGATTACAGTGTGGATCGAACCATCTAAAAGTTTTGCCAGAGATTAAAACCAGGGACGCATAAAAATAAAAGGTACAGGAGTAAAAGTAAAAAGCTGATACTTTATCATTTCCTCCAAAGCAAGACGACAAATCACTAAAACTAAAGTGAATTTTAAAATATTGTGAAAAATATTATTATGAGAGAGGACAATAAAAGAACAAGTTTTCAAGGAGACAAAAGTTGACATTGAATTTAAAGTTTTGAAGATCGAAGTTGACAGGAAATCGACATGTGCGAGGAGAGACATTTTCAGCGAGGAACTTATAGTTAAATTTCAAAGGGGGGAAATTATGAGACCTAACTGCCAATTTAGTACCACACTTAAATTCCTGATGCCGTGGTATCAAAAAGGAAATCCCATCAAAACGGTGACCATGAAAATAATAAAAACATGCATAGAGTTGCTATGTTATGGCAATGGAAAATGAACTGCAAACGAGATTCAAGTTCAGAGCCGATAACTTTATAGATTATTCTGTGGATTTTGTCAATAATTTCTAGATACATCAGGAGTACCAAACCAGATGTGACAGTAATATTCAATGTCATAAGGTCATAAGATAAATTCTGTTATGAAAGATTGTCTGGAATGACACAGTGAACCAAATTTCCTAGTAGTAGATTTAACAATTTATTCAATACTTTTCGACTTACCCGCGCCTTCCTGCGTGTCACACATTTTTTGTATAAAAATGATGATTGATTTTAATAATACATTTCAGTATTACTCAATGATCTTGCGGATGTGACCTCTATTTTCTGGCGTTCTCCGTCTATATTTTTACAGGAGTCATTCCTTTCTTCAAATTTAAATTTAATTTAAATCAAAGGGAAAGAAATTCAGTGGGGGTAGTTGTGCAAAAACAGCTTGATCTAACCACTTTGATATGTATTTGATACAATACTTGATTGAATGAACTGATGAACAGATTTCAATAGTGATATGGCAGTTGAATTGTCGGAAGAATTATGTATTGTAAGGAACTTCCCACTGACTGGTGATTTCTTGGCAACTTGACGTCCATATTGTCGCATTTTGATCTTGCCGATGTGACCTCCATCTTCTGGCTTTCTGCTTTTATATTTTGTATAGGAGTCATTCCTCTTGTTCAAATTTAAATTTAATTTAAACCAAAAAGAAAAAAATTGTGGGGATTCTGTGCCCCCGCTTGTGGTCTAAATGAAATATACTTATCCAAGTAACCTGGGTAATGTAGTTTCAGAATATATATGGTTATGGGGGTATATCTTCAAAATCCCAGTAGGAGTTCTATAACAAATAGACAGAGGTTACAACTTTATATATATAGATAACCGTTCTGTTTAAATGAGTGGAAAACGTTAGGCTGAGAAGGCGCAGTGACTTCCCTCAAATGATTAAAGGGAAGACTTTCATTGGGGATGCATTACAAGTAATATTTGGCCCCAGTTAACAACAGACTGAAGGTCATTTTTTTCGAGGATTACAAGCTCTAAATCTCCAAGCATGAATATGAAATTTGGCAATAAGGAAAATGGCGGAATTTGCTAGAAATTGGATGATATTTACCGTGACTTAATCCTCAGAAACGTATGGCAGTAATAAAAATAATTAACTGATGGTATGGCAGCTATGGTTCGCATGCCTTGTGATATTAATTGTTTGAAGGCAGAAAGAGGCACATGCTTCCGTAAATTATGATAGGATACATTAAATATCCTATCGGGTACCACAGATATACTGGTCAGTTGCTTTACCATAAATGTCGGGCACGTCACTGAGTGAGCGGCATATTTATTTTCATGATCAGCTGAAGTAGGAGAGTAGCGGTATATGTTATAAAACTGTCAACCATATTATCTCAAAATGTCCGCAACTAGGAAAAAAAATGAATATAATCACAGACATAACAAGGTAGCGACATATGTTCGCTGGAAGATGTGCAAGAAGCAAAAAATCGAAAACACTGCGACATGATACGAGCAGCAACCAGACACAGTTACCGAAAATAACGATGTAACTATCATCTGAGACATGCCAATTCAAACTGGCAGAAACATGAAATACCTGATATTATCATAAATAGAAGAAATTTAAGAAGAGTATACTTACAGATATTCAGTATCATCTGAGAGAAACAACTGCATAAATATGATCGAGAAATTGTCCAAATAAAAGGACCTGAAAAATCGAGATTAGTACGATGTGGGGAATGAAGACTGAGATTGTAACAGTAGCAAGCGGAGACCTTGATTAATTGAATTCAACACCGAGTGACGACAGTCTGTTTTATGTCTGAATGCTATCTATATAAGACTGAAGATTGCGTTGAATTATGTAATAGACTATTACCGCTCGGTATAAACCTCAGTACATGACTACACGTTTGCATGAGGCCATATTGAGTGGGATAAACATAACCCGATTTTTGGTACTGGGCGTTATCTCTAATTTAGATCCCAACAAAGCTAGTGTTGGAGACGGGATACCAGCCATTGTCTTGAAGAAATGCGCCCCTTAACTGGCGCCCGCCCTTTCGAAACTATAGAACTACTGCCTCAAGGAATCTTGTTTTCATGACTGCTGGAAGTCCTCTTCGATCGTTCCTGTCTTCAAGAACTCCGGCGACCCCTCTGACCCTTCCAACTACCGTCTCCTTCCCCTCTTCGGCAAAGTCTTCGAAGCTCTAATCAATACCGCGGTGGTTAACCACCTCACATCCCATAATCTGCTCTCAGACAAGCAATATGGTTTCCACTTTGCCCGATCTACAGCCGATGTGCTTACAGCCATCACTGAAACAGTCTACCGAGCTCTCCAAAATAACGGGGAAGCCCGAGCCGTGGCACTAGACATCTCCAAAGCATTTGATAGGGTTTGGCATGCCGGCCTTCTTCGCAAGCTCCAGGGTTATGGCATTTCGGGTCGATTATATAACCTAATACAATAATTCCTGTCAAACCGTGAATTGAAGGTCGTTCTCAACGGATTCTCCTCCACTTCCTATCCCACGAACGCAGGTGTTCCTCAAGGCTCCATCCTAGGCCCCACTCTATTCCTTATCTACATAAATGACCTTCCTGACGCCATAACTTCCCAAGTTGGCATCTACGCAGATGACACCACAATTTATTCCTGCCTCAAAAACAAATCTAGTCTCGCTGACAAAACTCATTTGGCCGTGCGTCTCGAAAAGGACCTCCAATCGATTGTGAACTGGGGCATGAATTGGCTGGTCAACTTCAACGCTTCGAAGACAAAACTGCTCTCTATTAATCACCACAGAGAGCCTTCCCTTCCCTCCATTAGAATGTCTGACGCTCAACTTCTCGAGAGCAACTCTCTGCGGCTTCTCGGTCTCACGTTGACTGCTGACCTGAGATGTAATAAATACATTGAGTCAATTGCCTCGTCCACTGCAAGGAAAGTTGGCTCCCTGAGCCGTGCTAGGAAATTTTTCTCCCCGGAGTCGATCCTCCAGATCTACAAATCCACAATTCGCCCTTGCATGGAGTATTGCTGCCATATATGGTCTGGTGCCCCTTCTGTTTGCCTCGGGGTTCTTGATAGGCTCCAGAGGCGGATATGCAATGTGGTTGGCCCTACCCTGGCGTCTCGTCTACAGTCACTTTCTCACAGACGCGCCGTCGCCTCCCTCTGTCTGTTCTACAAATACTTTCATGGAAATTGCTCCGAGGAGCTGCATTCGCTGGTTCCCAGACGCAATGAGTTCCAGCGACCTACGAGGCTGGCATCCCGCTCTCATCCCTTCATTGTTGAAAACTCCTAAATGTAGCCGTCTCTTCTACTCTAATAGCTTCATGTCTCGCACCTCTAGCCTGTGGAACTCCCTTCCATTCTCCTGATTCCCGACAGCTATAATCTCCTGCTATTCAAGTGTAATGTCAATCGATATCTCCAGTTGCCTTGATCTATCTACTACCCTCATCCTTTCTTCTATCACTCCTATCTGATCTTGCTCTAAATTTTCTGTAACCCCTTGCGACCTAGTGGCTTCCTCCCTTGTTTGGGGTGAAATGCTTAAAAAAAATTATTTTCCGTAATTATTTTCCGTAATTATTATCAAACATTGTACACTGACGAAAAGCCTTTTAATCGTGCTTAATAAAAAAAAAACATCAATCATGAATAAAATGAAATGAGCTTCTAGATCGTTACTCCAAAGGACAGTGAGAAATTTGAAAAAAATATGCAAAGACTTTACCCGGAATCTGCAAAAGATATGTAATCTAAATTTCAGAAGAGAGGATATAACAAGTGTTCTTCGAACAGTACGAAAAATAATTGTATCAAAATGTGATGGAATGCGAGTACAAAGCAGAATGTGAGCACTGGAGTACAGTTTTGGTTTTCAAGAATCCTGAGAAATGTTTTATATATATGAGGAAAATTGATGTCACTTAATCTCCAGCTATAATCTGGACAAATCTTGTGTGAACACGGAAATAGAGGCATAATAGCAATGCGGAATGAGAACAGGTGGAGAAGGAAGAAGATTAAGAAAAAAGAGTGAGAAAAATAATAAGAACGAATAGATTAAGAGGAATGGTGATTAGAAGGACAAGAGGCGAAGAAAAAGGAATTAGTTGAAGAAGAAAAAGAGAATGAAGCAAAGGAAGATGAATTAGTAAAAAAGAAAAGTAGGAATTAAAGAAGAGGAATTCAAGAAAAAAAATAAGAGTGATCAGTAAAAGAGGAAGAAGAGGAATTGAAAGAAAAAAAAGAAAAATTAGAACAAAAACAGAAACAAGCAAAAAGAAGAGGAAGTACAAAGAAAGAAGTAGGATTAATAAAAAAAGAATTGAAGAAGAAGAAGAAGAAGAAGAAGAAGAAGAAGAAATTAAGAGATAATTTTGCAGTGGAATCGCAGCTAAAAAAAAATGGAAAGAAAAGTGGAAAATGAGGAGGAGAAAAAGGAAATAGAACAAAAAGAACAAAAAGAGGAGAAGGAACGGCTTTTAGATGAAAAAGAAGTGGGTGAGGAATAACTTGATTAATATTTGGAGGAACAGGATTTAAAGTCGAGGATTAAGAAAAAATGAAGGAAGAGGTGGACGAATTAGAAAGAGAAAGACAAATAATATGTTAATGGGTAGGAACTGCATTTAAAAGAAAAACATTAACAAGAAGAAGATGTAGAGGAGGAGGAGGAAGAAGAAGAAGAAAATGAATTAGTAGGATGAGGAGGGTGAATAAGAATTAGAGTTATGAGAAAGAGAAATAGTAACTCGGAGGAAGAGAAGACGGAAGAGCAATTCAAAAAGAATAGAAAGAATTCGAAGGTGAGGAGGAGAGAATCGAAGAAGACAGAGGGGAAGAGGGATTCGGAGAAGAAAAAGAACAATAAAAAGGGGGAAGGGGAATAAGAAAAGGAGTAGGAAAATGAGAACTAATTTGAAGTGGAAGAGGAATTAGAAGAAAAAGCGATGGAAATGAAACCTGAAGAGGATGAGCAAGATAAAAAGAGGAACAGGAAGAAGCGGAATGAGTCGAAAAGAAAGAAGAAAAATATTCTGAAGGAAATTCAATGCCGATTAGAAAGAGGAGTAGTAGACAGAGATACAAGAATAAAATAAAAATAACACTCTGATGAAGAAGACGAAAACGCTAGCCGCGAACCTATAGAAAATACATAGTCGACTAACGATGAATAATAATGTAAGGAAAAAAAAAGATACTTAAAGTAACCAAAAAAAAAGTCTATGACGAAAAAGAACAAGTTTTTATTCCATTTCCCAGCATGCTTTTTATGTTATGTCTTCGATTTTATCTTTTTCGCATACAGAATCATATATTAATTTCTTTTATTTTAATATACTTCTATTCATAATTCAATATTCGTTTGGGAAGCATCAGAATTTTCAGACGGTTGCTTATGGCATTTTTTTTTTTTATTCAAGTCTATTTGAAAAGTCTACGTTCCAATGAAAAATAAATGGGAACTAATCGATTAGATTCGCTTTTTAATTACGTTCTCGTTAAAAGAAATCATAGGTCATCAGATAGTCTGCGATGACGTCATTAAACAGTCACCTTTAAGATTAACAATTTATTATTTATTTAGTTGTGATAGTATTTTTTCATCTTTTTAAAAAATATTCATTAGATTTTTATGAGATATGCATCCATTTTATTCGATTTTTTTCTTATTTTGAAAAATCAACTCATCTTTTAATCGCTTCAAATATTTCTTGCTTTTACAATTAGGATCGTTTCAAATGTCTTCCTTTCAATATATTTATCTCAATGAATAACTTGGTGTAAACATATCATATTTTCATTTAAGTTGAATAATAAATCTTTAGCAATTTTTTTATACAGAATAAATAAACTATTCACTTTTGTTCAAGTATCGTTTTAACGACTAAACTTGTGGTTCTGCTACTGAATTTAGGAAAGAAACAGCTTTTATTTTTATTCTGAACAAACATTCAATGAATTATCATTGTATTGAAGCCTCAGACTTAAATGTTCAATCTAATATATATAATAAATTTATCTTTTCGTTATCTCTTTAAAACATTGCTCAAGCTCGCTATGTAGGTTATACGTTGCTCTCTTCTGTCCCTCATTCTTTAACGTTGTCTCTTTCTGATGTTAATTATACGTATATTTTGTTTCCTTTTTTTCTAAAACTTCGTCGTTGCTCTCACGTCCGGTTTAAAAGGTTAATTCATATGAGGAATTTCCAACACATTAATTCAAATTTCGAAAAATGTAATCCTTTCTTATTACCGTATATACTCGCGTATCATGCTACTTTTGGAGACCAATTTTTAAAGACAATTTTAAGGGGTCCCATCATACACGAGATATAAAATTAGCGTACGTACTGCTGGTCCTGGATGTACCTCTGATCAAACAACATATCCATTTATTGTAGCCGAAAAGTACAGTTGCATTCAAAATAAACATGATCTTGATAAAACTCATGTTTTACTTAAATGCATCTAACAATAATGCATGTAAAATCACATATTAGCATCGTATTATAAAATCCAGACAGCGCATATGCATCTCTTCCATTGTTTAATTCTAAAAGATGTTTCTCGTTTGGTTGTTTATGGCTTTGCGTATTTACGCAATGAGTATAGCGTTACCAAGGGTACTATTATCATTATTTTTTTTTAATTTTTGATTTATTTAACACTTCCGCTGCTAACTACGGAGATGTTCGTTTTTTTTTTTTTTATCTTGCTCCAGTTGGATAAGTACGGAAACCTACGTTTTTTGCATATGAGTATCCCATTGCGCCATCTATCGTAAAATACGGGAAATTCTAACTGTTCTATCATGCAAATTATTAGTCAGCCTCGATTTTTCTCTACGTCATGGTAGTTTCGTATCTAATTTGAAAATATTCCTGACGAAAATGCGGCTAGCATGCAGATGCTCCCAGCGCCCAAGGGCACCTAAAATTGATCCTGCCAATCGCCTGGCTGGTGGAATGAAAGCTCATGACTTGGTAGAAATTCCACCAACCAATAAGAAAAGGTACCCTTCCAAGGCAGGCAGAGTCTGCAAAAAAGCTGGAAAACGCTCAGAAACAAGATTCTTCTGCAAAAAGTGTGAAGTCCCATTCCACAAAGGATAATGCTTCAAAAGATATCATGTGTATACCCATTACTAATCTGGTAAGTCATTCCCAGGTATCTCCATGAAAATGGAAGGCTGTAAAACACACTGGTGCCAGTTTTCTGTGTAAGAAAATATGTAGTTTGAAATTTGTCATTTTCTTTAAAAATGGCTGGCCGGATGGGGGCAGCACTGGTCATATGAGTAGCAGTAAAAGTGTTAACTAGAAGGCGGAATAAAGAGATAGAGAAAAAGAGTTTAGTTTATTGTAATTTGGTTTCTGAAAAAACGATATCACATGATACGCAAGTATATACATGTTACATTTACCAAATAAATTAACAAAAACCAGGTTTTCAGATATACTGTATATTAAATAGTAAGTACACCAGAAGAGTATTACACGACTAGTGAGAGTGTATCGAATGAACTAGCGCTCAATCTATTATCGAAGCTTCCTCTTCTACTAAACTTATAGCATGCGGAAGAATCTAACATAGACTTTTTAGAGGGAGGATACCTCAACAATACAGTATCTCTATCAGTTCCTTTCAAATCAAGTTTTGAATGTATAACTGACCGTTATTTATATCCGCTACATGCCAGCCTTTGTTGTTCTTATCACAGTGAGTTGCGAGTGTCATGCGGCCTTCATCAGGTGCAAACTGAGCCCTGTAAGCTTCAGGGAATTTCGAACTGAAATCTTTATTCAATCTACGGATGCATATTGTTCTCGTTACGTGGCCCATGCCCAAAATATCTTCGTTAGATCTTATCTATTACTACTCCGGTATTTCTCGCACCGTTTCTACAGAGCTTGATTCAATTCACTGTCAAGGAGTACGACTCAACCTCGGAGCTTTAGAACATCTCTTGGGGAAAGCCTGTTCGCCAAATCCTACGAAATGCTTCTGATACTGAAATGACGGCAATTAGCGCTACAATACTGTACCAAAATGACATTCCTCTCTGAATTACCTTACATTCAACAGGTTTTTCCAGCCACAATATAAACATCTATTCACCAAAAACAAAACAAAAACGATATGAATCTTTTTGGACTATACATTGAAAATAATATTAATGAATCATTGATAGACACTACCCTAAACCTTGAATTTACTAATCTGGAAAACTAACAAAAGAAGCAACAGTTTACTAAACCTGGCCAAACCCCCTAAAAGTGACACCAGTTCATCTAAATGTTTACGAGAAATCGATATTTTGCAAGAGCATCCAATTTATAAGCATCTGTATACAGATGACTAGAAGAAAGCTGTGATAGTGTTGGATGTACAGGTGTTCAATCAAATGAGTCCTAACTGAAAGAAAGAAAAAAAACTAAAAAACCCTCTATTTTCAGCATTGAAGATATTGCGATAGACTTAGCTGTAAATATCATGACAGAAAATAAGATAGAAAACGTCATAGTTTTGTCAGATTAACTATCGACAATTACATCATAGAGAAACAGAAACACAAACAATACATTAATAGTTAAATTACTCAACAGGATCAGTTTCATTTGTAAGGAGAAAAATTGTCTTGTGTTGGCTACCTAGACAATTCCGCGTCCGTAGAAAGGGAAAAACTGACATGACAGCAAATAATCCCTAAAAACGAACCTCGCAAATTTAATTATCCCCTATAAAAATTTTAAGGCATATATAAAAATATATTAGCACTTTGAATGAATTTTCGCTGTTTTCCAACAGATGGCGTTCACAGAAATGTGTGAGTGTAGTTTCAGATGGTAACGCATCTATAAAGAAAGTACTATAAGCAAGCTTGAAATTCAGTGTATGTTATTTAGCCGAAGTGTAAACAACTTTTGGTGTCATAGCGTTAAATATGTCAGATTTTGTGCCAAAGAAAGTGTATTTGCAGGGAATTTTACTGCACTATGATATTAAAAAAATCTGCAGCTGGAGCAAACAGAATTCTTGTTGAGACTTACGGCGACCATGCTCTGCCGGAAACAACACGCAGAGATTGGTTTGGACGCTTTAAAAATAATGATTTTTCTGTTGAAGATAAAGAACGCCCTGGCGCAGCGAAAAAAGCGTGAAGACGAAGAAGTGGAGGCATTAATTCATGAAGACTCATGTCAGGCGTAAGCTGAACATGCAGAATCATTAGGAATTGATCACACAACAATTTTGAAAGCATGAGGAATGATTCAAAAGCAACGCCATTGGGTGCCGTACGAGTTGACGTCGAACGGCCTCTTTCCTTGTATGAACAGCTGCTTCGACAGTAGATAAGGAAAGATTTTGTGCATCGTATTGTGAACCGTGATAAAAACGTGAATACACTACGGTAACCCTAAGCGTAAAAATCTTCGGTAAGCCCAGCCATGCATCAACATTGGCGGTAAAGCCGAATATCGATGGTAAGAAGCTTCTATTTGCTGGAATCAACTGGGCATAGTTTATTACGAACTGCTCAAACTGAAGGAAATCACCACAGGTGATCCCTATCGACTACAACTAATGCGTTTGAGCCGAGCACTGAATAATAAAAAAAAAAAACGGCCGTTATAAGAGCAGAGACATGACAAAGTGATTTTACATGACAACGCTATGTCACATATTGCAAAACGGATGAACACTTACTTGGAATCGCTTAAATGGGAGGTCCTACCCCATCCGCCGTATTCACCAGTCATTGCCCTGTCCGATTATCATTTATTAAGATCGATGGCACATGGCCAGACTGAGCAGCACTTTCATTCTCATGAACATGCCAAAATATCGGTCGACTTGTGGTTAACCTCAAAAGACGTGTCGTTTTTCTGACGTGGAATTTAAATGCTACCAGAAATATGGGAAAAGTAGTGGCTAGCGATTGACAGTACTTTCAGTGACATTTTTCTTAATATTTTTTGTAAATAAAAGTTAAACGCTCAGACATCCAAAACCACAAGTACAGAATGTGCTTTCTTATTGACATCGGAATCCCTGCAGATTGTAATGTAACTATGAATATCTTTAAAAAAACTATTAAAATACAAATAGAAGTGAAAGAAGAAGAAGAAGAAGAAGAAGAAGAAGAAGAAGAAGAAGAAGAAGAAGAAGAAGAAGAAGAACAACAACAACAACAATTTCAACTGAGGGATAAAAATGAACTATTTTATGTGACTTTCCTGTAAACACTGATCGAACAATCAAAACAAACCAACCAAATATAAATTTTAAAGATCACCAAAATAAAGCTTGTCGGCTAATCGACATGAGATCTGAAGATTTTTCAAAAACTTGGGTTACTATAAAGGTCTGCAAATAGAAACTGTATCAAATGTGAGATCTTAGAGCAACTGTCCTCCCTGTAATAGTAGGGGCACTTGACATGAATAAGGAATAAACTAAAAGATTTTTGAACATGGTAACTATTTTTTTAACATTTCACGTCGGGAATAGTCCTAGTACGTAGGAGGTGACAGAGAGTGAAGGTAAGAAGAAAGAATAAATGCTAAAAGGGGTTCGAGAAAATAGAAGATCGCAATAGACGTTGCATGTAAATTTTTGATGATTGTTGCTATCAGAGAAGAAAGGAAACGGAATGGTATTCCATATGCGGGAAGTTGAGAGAAAAGAAACTGCTGGAGTAGAAGTGGCTGTTATATTTAACTGATTCAACAGAAAAAAATGTGTGAACTTGACCATTAAACTCACATCGTCTGGGTACAAGGGGTAAAAGGTCGTCAGAGCAGTAGCGATGAAAACATTTGTTGAAACGACTGAGGGAAGCAACATCACGTCTGTAAGACTGTGACTGAAGTCGAGATGTCAAGTCAGGATCGATTACATTACAGATCCTTCTTTGGATTTTGTCAAGGGCCTCGAAATGAGTAGCAGGAGTACCAGACCAGACATGGTAACATTATCAATGCACGGACGAATGGGAGATTTGGAAATGTGCAAGATGAACACTGACGGAAAAAAAAAACTCTGACACGAAACAGTGACCCAAATTTTCCTGGTAGTAGATGCCGCCATTGATTCGATGTAGTTGTCACTCTTATGAAAATGATAATTAGAAATTGCATTCCAAGGGACGTCACGAAAAAAGTCACGGAACGAATCCCAATCCGCTCGTGTATAACAGAAAGATATTCTGTAAGTAGGAATGGTAGATAAGCGGAAAGAGATGTTTACAGACAGTACCGCATTATCAGAGTTGCCAAGAGGGCAGGACTACATAGTGCGACATAAGTCCCGGATAAAGGTAAAAAGGATATCTGGAATAGATTATAATAATAACTAGCAGTAGATCCCGGCGTTCCCCGGGGATGTAACAGTAAGAGATAGATCAAGTATCAATCATCATAAAGACTGAAAATAAAATTGACAAAGATTATTGTTTAAGGCTGACGGACACACATGTCTTAATTAGTTTTTTTTTTTTTTTTATTACGAGTTGGTCAAACCCAAACTCAAACAAAAACATTGTTTTCAATTGTTATGAGTCTACCGATTGAATAGAATTTTATTATAAACAATTGCCTTGTAAATGGAATTTTTAAAGCATTCTGAATGTAAAAATAAAGAAAAAAGTGTGCAAGACAATAAGAAACACTACCTGCCAAAAAAAAGTGAAGTTTTGTTGAAATCGGTTGAAAAATGTAGGAAATCCGATCCCATATATAAACGAACACACACACACACACACACACACACACACACACACACACAAACAAACACACACACACAGCATGGGTTTTATAATTAGTATAACTCGATATGAGTTGTCCCCTTTTCATTCTGGCGATGCCTCTTAATCGTGTTTTGAAATTGATTTCGTGCAAAAACAATTGTGTTTTTCCAATTTTTGGTGCTGTTAGAACCACCGCAAGGTAATTTTACGTGGTCTTGTGAAGTTTTGTTGAAATCAGTTGAAAAATGTAGGAAATCCGCTCCAATATATAAACGTACAGACACACACACACACACACACACACACACACACACACACACACACACACACACACACACAACCTGGGTTTCATAATAAGTATAATAATAATAATAATAATAATAATGGGAATAATAATGCAGTTTTAGTACATGTAATAGTAGTAATAGGAGAAGAATAAAAAGGCCTGTTCATAAAATATATGGCGTGTTATTTCTCAGAGTCTGTTAGTGAAAATAATTCATTTCATTTCATTAACGTTGAAATGTAGAGGAATCATTGGCTACCGAATTAATAAAATAAGTTTAGATGAAGAAAACGAACATTTGTAAATAGGATTATTGAAATCTGCCATCAGCCTGTGACTTAGTGCATTTCATTACCAAAGTAAAAAAAAAAAGAATGTTGATATCTGAATAGCGTGCTTCAACGTAATGAGATACGAGTTCTCGATATTTACGGTTTTTTGTCGAACATTTACGCAATTGCAATTGCAATATGACGGTCCAATGTACTCATCATCTTTGATGATTTGTGAAAGAAAGCAACAACTCTGTTAACCTTAATCTAAACCAGAAAAAAAAAATGAAAGCTGATAAATATTTTGATAAAATTATGTTCCTTGTTAAGATTTTTTTTTTCTTTTTTTCAATTCATCCCACATCGGCACAATTCGTATTTAGTCGTGACGAATCGCGTAACCCATTATAGGTAACAGATGTACTGCAGCCTTAGGAGCAGTGGTGTGTCTAAGGTAAAATAGCATAACGCAACATATCCTTTTTCAGGCTGCTTTCGAATTCAGAATATTCCTTTTCCTTGACTGGTTGCCTCCCAAAGGAAACATTACAGTCTGTCCTGTTATTCACCCATAATATTTTTTTAATCATTTCACCCCCCAAAAAAAAAAAAAAAAAAAAAAAAAAAAAAAAAAAAAAAAAACACCCACGCAAGGGTTTACCAAGTGTGAGTGAATATGAGAAAAATAAAACATTATTAAGGAGAGAGAACAATAAAAGTAAAGAAATTCAGAAGACAGATATCGATTGAAATTGTATTTAAATCTTGACTGCAGATGCAATTTGGCTAAAAAGCAGGAAATCGAATTCCAAAAAAATGAACGTAAATTTAAAATTGTAGCACCGCTAACCGTAAAGTTAACCGCGTTTATATGGTCCTGTTTCTTTATCGAACGGAAACTTTTGTTATTTGGTTAAATATTCTCAACGAAATGAGTTTTCAAGATAGTACATGAATTTCCTACAATATAATATCAAATATTTGAAGAAAAATTTGACCACAAAACATCAATTCTCCGGTAGCAGTTGTATCGATATTTTTTACTTTTTGGACACAAAACTTAAATGCGTATTACACATAAGAAAAACAACAACAGAAATAGTTTTTTTTTCTCTTTATTTCTGTATAACAAAACACGACTCGAATGTTTAACTTTAATATATATTAGTTACTTGTAGTTGAAAAGTTGCCTTGTGAGCCTTGTGAGTGAAGTTTGATAGACGGAATAATTCGTCGATGTTTGTCCTACTGGTCCCCACTCCCCCCAAAAAAACCAAAAACCAAAAAACAACTGTTAATCACGCCAGCTGATGTGTACTCTCATAGATAATGTGATATATTACATAGTTGCGCCATAAACTAGAGATCGGCACATAGATTATTGAAAAATTAAAAATGTGCCTGAACGGTCGTCTGCAATATGGATTGGCTAGTGACCCTCACAGGATGGCATACTCGGTTCCGATAGCCAGATATTTTATCTATCTATCTATCTATCTATCTATCTATCTATCTATATATATATATATATATTATTATTATTATTATTATTATTATTATTATTATTATATTATAATAAAAACACGTTGAAATCGCTACACAGTCCAGTCACTGTCATCGCCTGAAGAGGCGCAAGACAGCGCCGAAAACGAAAGCTATTGTGAACTGATTTCAACATCTTTATTTTCTAATATCTTATAATAAAATAATATTAATATATTGCTCTACTTTGTATTGATCACTTTTTCATAAGTGAATACTGCGAACAGTGGAATTTTACTTCATTTCTATCTATCTATCTATCTATCTATCTATCTATCTATCTATCTCTCTCTCTCTCTATATATATATATATATATATATATATATATATATAGTGAGAGAGAGAGAAAGAGAGAGATTAAACGAAAAGTAAATGTATCTAAAATAATATACAATTTTACTTTTTTAAACTAATAATTCTACTCGACATATATCATTATCATACAAGGCATAACTATTTCTGTATCCTGTGGTAATTTACTCAACTGTAAAAACCTTTCGGTATGTTTACTTAAAACCGATCAATTACAGATTGGAGATCCCCTCGCCCTCACATCTGAATTTGTGCAGAGTAAAGTATAAATTATTAAAACCAACTGATCGGAGAAATGATTGCTGAATGTTTTGCGAGAAATATTATTCGTGCATTGTCTAACAAATTGATATTGTTTTGAAATTACCTCATTGAACTAACACAAAAATGAGATTCTGGAATTAGCTGGCTGATTTAATGGTATTTATTTGTTATTTGAAACTTGCTTTCTTTTCTCTCAACATGCATAAAACGTGACATAACTATAATAGACTTACCCGCAAAACATCTGGGTGATAAATGAATTAAAAACACACTTACCTGTAAAAAGAAAAAAAATAGTAATTACAACAAATATAAATAACGATGTTTAAAAGTTTCAAGTATATTTTATCCAATATTCGATTATAGGGTTAAAAATGAGTTTGTGTTTAGAATCTTGGGCAAATATATCTAATATAACATTACATTAATTTTAAGGAATCAAACTTTACAAAGTTCCTAACAGAACTACAGAAAAGGTCTAATCATCTTGAGGTAACCATGTTTTTACATCCTCTCCATTTTGTGTGCACACAAAATCATTTATTTGAGAAGGTGAATACATAGTCCATTATCTGAGAATTTACTTACAAAACTCTTTATTTGAAAAAGTGCATACAAAACACTTTATTTGAGAAGGTCAATACAAAATTCTTTATTTGGGAAGGTGTATAAACAACCCTTTACTTGCGAAAATGCATACAAAATCGTTTATTTGAGAGGGTGCATAAAAATCCTTCATTTGTGAATGTGCATACAAAACCCTTTATTTGAGAAGGTGAATATAAAATCCATTATTTGAGAAAGACAGGAGAAAATGCATTATTTGAGGAGGTGCATACGAAATCATTTATTCGAAAAGACGCATACGAAATCCATTCTTTGAGAAGTTGCATACGAAATCAATTATTTGAGAAGATGCATAAAAAATCCTTTCTTTGAGAAGAAGCCTAACAAGCCTTTATGTAAGAAGATTTATAAAAAAAATCGTATATTTAAGAAGGTGCCTACGAAATCGTTTATTTGCCTACAGTTGAGATTCAGACATTAGCAGAATACAAAATATTGATCTTCCCCATTTTGGATGCATACAAAATCATTTATGTGAGACGGGGGCGTACAAAACCTTTTATTTGAGAAGGTGAATATAAAATTCATTATCAGAAAAGGTACATACAAATCTCGTAATTTGAAAAAGTGCATACAAAACAATATATTTGAGGTGAACACAAAATCCTTGATTTGAGACGTTAAGTAAAATCCTTTATTTGCGAAGATGCATACAAAATCATTTATCCGAGCAGACGCATACAAAAACCTTGAGAAGAGGAATATAAAATCCATTATATGAGAAAGACAATAGAAAATTCATTATTTGAAGAGGTACATAAAAAAAAATCATTTATTCGAGAAGCATACGAAATCCATTATTTGATGTGCCTACGGGATCAATTATTTGAGACGATGCATAAAAAAAATCCTTTATTTGAGAAGGTGAATCCAAAATTCATTATGTGAGAATGTACATACAAAAATCTTTATTTGAAAAAGCGCATACAAAACAATATATTTGAGGTGAACACAAAATCCTTTATTTGAGACGTTAAGGAAAATGCTTTATTTGCGAAGATGCATACAAAATCATTTATCCGAGCGGACGCATACAAAAACCTTTATTTGAGAAGAGGAATACAAAATCCATTATTTGAGAAGGACAGTAGAAAATGCATTATTTGAAGAGGTACATACAAAATCATCTATTCGAGGAGACGCATACTAAATCCATTACTTGGGAAGTTGCATACGAAATCCATTATTTGAGAAGATGCATAAAAAAATCCTTTCTTCGAGAAGACGCCTAAAAATCCTTTATTTAAGAAGATTTATAAAAAAAAATCGTTTATTTGACAAGGGGCCTACGAAATCGTTTATTTCTCTAAAGCTGACATCCAGCCATTGGCAGAATACAAAAATACTAATCTTCCCCATTGTGAATGCGTACCAAATCATTTATGTGAGACGTTGCGTACAAAACCTTTTATTTGAGGTGAATACAAAATTCATTATCTGAAAAGGTACATACAAATCTCGTAATTTGAAAAAGTGCATACAAAGCACTTTATTTGAGGTGAACACAAAATCCTTTATTTTAGACGTAAAGTAAAATCCTTTATTTGCGAAGATGCATACAAAATCATTTATCCAAGGAGACGCATAAAAAAAAAAAAACTTTATTTGTGAGGGTGCATACAAACCTTTTATTTTACCTTTTATTTGGGAAATCCATTATTTGAGGTGCATTCAAAATCAATTATTTGAGAAAATACATAACAAGCCTTTCTTAAAATATTGATACACAATAAATCCTTTATTTGAAATGATACATAACAAGTCCTTATTTAAGAAGATTGATAAAAAAATAATTTATTTGAGAAGTTGCATAAAATTCTTTCTTTACGAAGACGCATAACACTCTTTATGTTCCTATCCAAGAAATCATGGTACTAATGTTTTATAAAGAAAAGCAATATCCTGAGAACCATGATCGTCCTTTCTTGAGTAGAAACTCTATAAGAAAAAGAAAACTGCTATATAATGTATCTTTTGATGATTCTTGATATTGGGTGAATTTTCCAATATTGATTGTTGGGTAGTATTTATCTTGAGTTAAGAGACTCATAATCAACAGCAGATGATTGCCAATATTCGTGTCATATAAACGACGTTAGCCCGACATGAGCTCAATAGGACAATTATGTGAGAGATTCATTCCCAAATAAGACAGCACGCCGACAAATATCAGTTATCCGTAGGCATCTGTCGAAACGGTATAGCTCAACAACATCCACCGAGGTGTTTTCTAACTACTTAATGATGTCATATCGAGTTGGTGTTTTTTTCGTCGGGCGAGGGAAGGTTTTCTGCACGACACTAGGCAACTATACCGTGGCATTTATTATGTCACTGTGCATTTTTCTGTTTGCGTTCTAATCTAATATCCGCTGAAAGACAGAAATCGTCATTAATTTTGGCGTTTTATTGATAATAAAATGATACCGAAAATGACTTATTTCGTACTATTGTTCTGAGCTTCGTTGTTATAGTTGAGATAAGCAGTGAATCCATAAAAGTAATTTAAAAATTCCTCATCTCAATAAATAAATGCATCAATGATCAAAAAGCCGTACGAACACGCCATGATGACCAAATGTCGACACCATCAGATATTGAATATAAAGACAAGAAATTCATTACTGATGAATGACAGCATTGTGGATATAGGTGTTACTCTTCATTTCTTTTTATGTGCCATGTCATTTCAGGATGTAGACGATCATGGCTCTCTACCCCCTCTATCCTTTGCAGTTCTAAGCAAGTTCCTTCCCTCTGCTTCCTCCCCTAGGCCACATTCTCTCATCCACCTGTTTAAGCCCTCCAGGTATGTCACGCGTTGTTTTCTCTTGTCTCTCTTTCCCTCTATTCGACCCGTGAGTATCAGATTCTCCAGGCCTCCATCCCTCATTGTTTTCCCAGAAACCTCAGCTGCCTCTTTCTAATGTTAAGTATAAGCCTTCTCCTTGTTTGTAACCTATCTAAGACCTCACCATTGCTCATATGCTCGGCCCATGATATCCTTCTGTAGCACTACATCTCTGTCGTGACTAGACTCATTTTCATCTTTGAGAAAATTGTGCAACATTCGCTGCCGTAATGAAGAACACATGTCATGTAACAGCTCAGTATTCTTTTCTTTGTTACCAAAGAAACCGTCCTGTCTCACAATATTCTACCAAGCTTTTGTAATGTGTCCTTGGCCATCCCAAATCGCCTACGGATCTTAGGGTCGCGCTTACCGTCCTCTGTCAAGACTCTTACCAGATATTTAAACTTCTGCGTCTGTTTGATTCTAGTTTTACTGTTATTTAATGGTTAATCCATGAATCAGATCAGATAGAGGTTTACGGCCATATCATCTTTAAACGGCGCTTCGTGAACGATCACCGAAATTAAACAACGTTAAGAGTCGTCAGTACGTGCACGATTGATCGCTTCGGAATAACATGTGCTGTAAGCTTGAATGTGCGGATCTTATGGATTACGGTCATATGATGTTGAAACAGCTGTTCGCATACGATCACTGAAATTAAGCAACATCGATCCCCGTCAGTACTTTATGGGTGACCGTTTGGCCATAGCAGGTCCTATAATCTTAGGTGTAAGAATTATATGGATTAATGTCATATAATGTTGAAACAGCGTTTTGCGTACGGTCACCGAAATTAAGCAACGTCGAGACTGTTCAGTTCCCGCATGGGTAACCACTTGCGAATAACAGGTGCTAACCTTGGATGTACGTGTGGTGTAATGGATAATAGCGCGGAATTGGAAATCGAAAGGCCGAGTTCCAATGCCAATTGGATTTGTTATGTACACTTACATGTATATACGCATGGGGTAGAGATGAATCTACATCTTCACCGCATCTCTTGGGTATGGATTGTTTAGTGGGACTTGTATCAACGACTTATTTTTAGACTCAAAACATTGTTACATTATAGAATAGTCATGAGCAAACTGTGTCACACGGGCCAAATGCGGTAAGCGGGCCAAATGCGGTATGCGGGCCAAATGCGGTATGCGGGCCAAATGCAACACGTGGGCCAAATGCGGTATGTGAGCCAAATGCGCTCTGCGGGCCAAATGCAACACGCGGGCCAAATGCAACACGCGGGCCAAATGCGCTCTTCGGGCCAAATGCGGTACGCGGGCCAAATGCGGTATGCGGGCCAATTGCAACACGCGGCCAAATGCGGTATGTGGACCAAATGCGCTCTGCGGTCCCAATGCAGTACGCGGGCCAGATGCGGGCCAAATGCAACACGCGGGCCAAATGCGGTATGTGGGACAAATGCGGTACGCAGGCCAAATGCAACACGCGGGCCAAATGCGCTCTGCGGGCCAAATGCGCTCTGCGGGCAAAATGCGCTCTGTGGGCCAAATGCGGTACGCGGGCCAAATGCGCTATGCAGGCCAAATGCAACACGCGGGCCAAATGCGGTATGTGGTCAAATGCATCTGCGGGCCAAATGCGGTACGCGGGCCAAATGCGGTATGTGGGCCAAATGCGCTATGCAGGCCAAATGCGGTACGCGGGCCAAATGCGCTATGCGGGCCAAATGCCACACTCGGGCCAAATGCGCTCTGCGGGCCAAATGCAACACGTGGGCCAAATGCGCTCTGCGGGCCAAATGCTGTTCGCGGGCCAAATGCGGTATGTGGGCCAAATGCGCTATTGGGCCAAATGCGGTACGCGGGCCAAATGCGGTATGTGGGTCAAATGCAACACGCGAGCCAAATGCGGCACGCGGGTCAAATGCGGCACGTTTGACCTTCTGAATGATACGACTAATTTAATGAGAAGAATAACGTTTATTAAAATTTTATTTTGTTTCTTTCTCACATGTTAACTCACATTCTCTCTCATGCAAAATTGTTGAGAGAAGCTGTTGTCAAAGGGGAAATAATAAAATTCCTGAATAACCGCCTTTATTCATTACGCCAGTTGCCCTGTGGGTACCGTTCGACTAAATCGCATACCTAAAAATGATTAAGTGTAACGTTTCTTTGATTTTGTAAACGTTCATTGAAGGTAACATTCGCTGCATTTTAAATCATTGGCAATTTTTTTATTAAGGAAGATTATAAGTGTAAAAATATTTTTCTTTATAAACGAGAAAAGTTCCTATTATTTTTCTCTCTGGGGAAGAAATTTATATTTCTTTTAAGAATATGTTTTAGAAACAAATCACACGCAGTAGCATGCATTAATCACAGAGTTATCAGTGCTAATATACGAAATCTTCAATTTTTAAATTTGAAAAAATACCTTTTCTCCAATTAACAACATTTTGCAAAATTCTAAGGTAGATGCTTACGTGTATGAACTCCTGTAGTGAAAATAACCGTTTTATCTTCAATGAAAAATTAATTTGATTTTTTAATTAGTCCGGCTTGCCTTATAATGAGCTATCTCTTATGCAGCCCACTGTTTCGAAAACGTAGCCCATGCCAGCAGAAGCATTTCCTGGCTTTGAATAACCTGCAAATTGCTGATAAACCGTACAAAACACTAACAATCCATCAATCTGATATTGACACTCTGGTTCAGTGGACATAAGAAGAAGGAATAAAAAACAACTTCATCAATATATATGTTAAACATTGGAAACCTGTTGATATCCAAAGTGGTGATGGAGGAAATATTTTGTCTATAATAAGACATATGAGTACAAGAGATCGAAAGAATTATATATTGACAAAAGTATTTCTTTGCAATAAGTGTACCAGTTCAAATCAGAGAATGATTTATTCTCATAGAATAGTTATTATTATTAATTAATAAGAGCTGGGAAAAGGCAAAATTTATAAGGCGTTTAAAAAAAAAACATCCGGTCTCGTCCCAGGATTTATCAAGTTTATTCTTCTGGGAATAAAAAAATTATAAAAGCGTGTAAATAGCAGGAAATGTGTGATTAATTTTAGTGGGGACTGTTTTTTGATTTTATCTAGGTCCCACACCACATTTCACCTCAAGTTTCTAGAGTCCTTTGTAAACAGAGGGAATGCTTACTGGGTTTGAATGTTATTGGACTTTGGTTTCTTGAATTTCTTTTTTCCATTCCATTCGTTAATTTAATTCACACGCTTTTATATTTTTTATTGCAAGAAAAATAAACTTGATAAATCCTGCGACGAAATCGGTTGTTTTTTTTTAAACTTTTTTTTAGCTTTTTTAAAAAATGCCTTATAAATTTTGCCTTTTCCTAGTTATTTTTAAATTGTGTACAAAAAAAAACAAACTTATTTACCTATTATTAATTACTACATTTTTTTACGTTTTCCCGTATCTTTGCTCCTAACATATACTTGATATTATCCGTAAAATATTTTACCGAAAATTTTTTTTTCTGGAAAAAAAATAAAGCTAAAAGTTGAAGCAAATTCAGCAGGGAAAAAAATAAGAATTTTGCTTTGAATCACATTTTCGAGATTTCCGACTGATTCCATTATATGCTAAGTAGCAAATAGTGTTGCTTCAGATGCCAATCATAACACATCTCCTTAATGTCACTATACTGAAGATGAACAAGAAAATGTTACTTTAAAAGAAGTTAGGAAAACAGATATTACTTAGAGAAAAAGAAACCAAATCTTTCTGGAGAAACCTGATCACCAAAGTCTATTGTATACATGAGATAAGTCTAGCCATGTATTCATTTTTCTTTTTTTACAAATCCGAATAAAGACTTTTCTTAATTCGACAGACATAATTTGAAGCAACGGTTTTGCAAATGGTAATGATAATAGTTTGCTTTCATTAATCGAGCAGTCAGATTTCTATTAAGGCTATGCTACTTGAAAAAGAGGTGACTTATGTTCACTGCCTCTTATCGCATTTTCCAGTAATGATTGAGAATTCCTTTCAAATTTTTCTCTTGGAATCGTGTGGAACGACAACATCTTTATTCAGTCATTATTTTCAATTTGAGTTACAATCTATTTTATTTGTTTCTGCGACTGAAAATTATCAAGTGATAAGGTTTCTGTTATTTGATCCAGTTATTTGCATTTCTATAGAGACAGTCCGCGACATTCAAATAAGGATGGCCATCGATATGGCTCAGATACTTCAACCGATTGAAAACGTTTTCAACAATTTATCTGGGAAGGCGATTGTACAGAGGTAACAGTTTTGATTATTTTGAACGAAGTTAGTTCCATGCATGATATCTATTTCCAAGAATATATCTGACAACAAAGTTTAAGTACATGATGATATTTTCGGTTATTTTTTTTTTCGCAATCTTATATGTTGGATATTTTAACTAAGACTAGCGCAGACTATTCTGTGTTAAATTTCTTTATATTCAATAAAATATGTTAAAATTCATCAATTTACAGATATATTATTCATTGAAATGAATGCATAACTTTGAAGATATGTTCTTGAGGCATTCAATTCTGTTTTCATTGTAAAGATATATATATATATATATATATATATATATATATATATATATATATATATATATATATATATATATCTTATTGTGTGCTGATTTTTCTGTTTTCGGTTGTTAATTGGCCGGTTAGAATTCTGTAATTAGATAAGTATCGAATTTACAAACTCTTGCAAATATATAAATGGAAATAACAGAGATTTTAATGTAGATGCTTGATGGAGGCAGGTGTACGCGAAAAATAATGTCTTCATAGATTTTAATAGAATATTATTTTTATTTCAATTTTAATAACAGGATTCATAAGGAATCTTTAAGGAAACTGAAAAGTGAAATACTCAGAATTACAAAAAGGCATTTGCAATTTCTAGGAAACGTAATGAAATAAAACGGCTTCGAAAATTCGAGCCATAGGATATACTAAAGACAAAGAAACAGATTCAAACAGCAAGTGAATTTCGTAAGGATCATGATAAAAATGTGTGACGCAACAGAGGGTATAGTAAAACGATAAATATTGATAATAGTTGCAAAGAACAGGACGGATCTGCACTCCATAATCACCCATGTTCTTATTCGGCATAGTACAGATGAATGTGAAAATTGGATTTTATTTAAAAAAAAAGCATGTAGATGATATATTAAGTGAAATAAGGAGTTATTATGACTACAAGATTACAGATAACATTATACATTTAATTATAAAATTATAAACGGAAACCCATTGACATACGAAATAGAAGCAAAATATCATATTTCAACAAGCAGAGATATTATTTCATTTCAGAATTTTCCCAAGAGAAATAACAATGGAGAGTATAACATTCAAATATGGTGGACGAAAGAGACGGGAAAGGAACATAATAATCGAGGAGACATTAACAACAGCGCCTTTCGGTACTTTCCATGAGAGAGGAAAAATGAAGAGGGAACAAGCCGAAGATGATTCAATGAAAAAAAATAAATTAATAGGAAACCCATTTGGAATGATTTGGAATGATTAATAAAAATGGGAACATTGATTCATCTTCGAATTTCAGAGAACAATTGTTATAGGACACATGAGAATTGTGATAATATATAAAAAAGAGAAAAAAGGTTTGTGGACAGATCCAATTGTGAACATTTGAAAAAAACAACAAAAATATTATTGGTATGGAACTGCTTTTTTAGATTTCTTCACAGAATCGTATTACACACACTCTCTCTCCATATATATATATATATATATATATATATATATATATATATATAGATAGATAGATAGATAGATAGATTGATAGATAGATAGATAGATATGCGTGTTTCATTAAAGACGACAGACAAGGTACTAAGGTTAAGATTTTTATTTAATTTTCATTTAATTTTTCTCCCCAAAGCAAGTAATAACGATAGTGAACACACAGCCAAATAATCACATACACATTTATTACAAAAATCAAATGCATATTAATTACAAACAAAAGGAATCTTCTCTAAGGCATATTATAAAGAAATATACTACTCCAATTGTTCCAAATAAAAAAAAATCAAATTTATTATCTATTATAAAAAATTTAAGACAGCCAACAAAACAGCTAAACAAAAATTACAAAGAATGAACATTATCTATGTGTTCAAATGCCCCTTAAGGAACTGTGTTCCTGATCAAACCGGACTCATAAATAATTTCATCGGTTACACAACCACATGCTTATCCAGACGTCTTACGTTACACTTATCTGATCACAGCTTCATTAGAAGCCATTTAAACACACACACACACACATATTTACCCGATTCCATTAGGAACATACTAGTAGAAAACACAAATGTATTAACTGCATCCACCTGCAAAAAACTAAAATAAAAAATAATGGAAAATGCCAACTCTTAACGATTTAATATAACAAGGCAAATGTGCAACCGTATGTCCAATTCAAACATCAATGTCAATCATCATCGAACATGTAAAGGTTAGCCGAAAGCGCACGGAAATTTTGGACAGTTCTGACTATGAATCACGACGTGTCGTGTCCTCATTGGATCAGTGATTTTCCTCATATAAAATATCCCATATATATATATATATATATATATATATATAGGTAATTTTCATGAGAGATGTTAGTCATCTTTTTAAAAGGTCTCAACATTCACTATTGATAAGAATGGATTTGTTTTTGCAATCATATTTATGGTTAAGAATTTAAAATATTAGGGCACTTCTTTAAAACTTTCTGACTTTAAAAGAACTTATTTTCCCGGACCGTGTTTAACATTTGATATTCATCTGTGCCTTGTTTATAGCCGATTTCCAAATGTTCGTTTTGAAGTTTTTAATTTTATTATAATGTTTTCCTCGTTATAATCAAATTTATAATCATTATGTAAAATTATTTCACTAAATTATTTCAGGTCACCAAATCAGACTGCTGCTATGTCCTTGCATACAATTTCTCTTTTCTCGGGTATATTGTACATGTACCACTCAGTTTGACTGCAGTTCTAAAGGTTTGTCTCTATTGGTTTTGTTTTCCATTACTTTTTTTGCTTCCAGTCTTCA
>CAHIKZ030005620.1:700000-765000 GCA_903632075.3 Acanthosepion pharaonis | reverse complement strand
GCACTTTTGCACTCGATGTAACACCACTGCATCTTTCTCCTATTTGTCGTTTTCTTAAGAATAATGACTTTAAACATTTCGTGTGTTGGAGTTATTCACCTAATATTCAGGGATCCGAAACTTACAGCAACTCCTGAAGAGGCTGCCCTATCAGCATTTATAATAACGCGATTATTGTACTGTCATTTTGTGAATGGTGTCTAGAACGTACAGTATTTTTCGCCGAGGTCTCTCGATGTCTTTATTAAATGTACTGTTACTGTTGAACATTCGGACAATTCAATCCAGAGGATTGATGCACGTAATAGTAATGGATGTGCCTGTTACTATCAATTATGTTCATCTGTACTATTATCTGATATTTAATCATGACCACAACGAAATCAAAATAAGGAACACACACGAACCTACAAAAACAAAGCAGACCCCAAGTTCACTATCTAAATTAATATGAGAGGTTTACGTTCCAAATTTCCAGAGCGTGAAATCCATCTCTACGTGAGGTTAAAGCTGACCTCTTTTACTTGTCTGAAACTGGTATTGGTTAATTTATTCCAATGAAAGACCTAGCATTTCCGAACTAATCGCGAGTGGTGATGGAATATGAACATCGAAACTGCCTTAACCATAGGCTAGGATCTTATATAAAGGACGGGTTCTCATATCGCAGAGATCCCACAAACCGAGGATCCTGATTTCTCGTTCATGTTTTCTTGCGTGTATCTAGTTCAAGGCACGTCCTTCGTTTTCCCTATCATTCACAAAATGAGGGAACTATAATGAATCGACAAAATACCGAAAGATTATAACATTCTATCTGGTCATAACTCAGTTGACATTTATATTTGTCACGACGTCAATATTCACCACGAAGAGCGGTTCGCCTCGCAGACCCATCCGATGAGAAAATAAGGTAATGTCAACCGTTTCAATCACATGGACTGGCACAGACTACCCTGAAGTGCTCCACTGAAGTGCTACTACTGAGTGATCTTAATTGTCCAATTCAGACCACTAAGTGGTCAGTGTTTTAGCTGATATCAAACCAAATACATCCGTCCGATATATCGTTTAATTTGCACGATCATCGGCTCACTAAAGATGGCTGGAATAGAGTCTGACGTTACAAGGCGGAATTTCCTCTATCAGCATTCTTCAAAAATAGTGCTTCCAGAAATGCCACTGATTTTTTTTGCTTGGATGTTCTCTGCCCCAAATTCTTCCCCTCCTCGCAACAAAATCCGAATAACCAGATCGAGCTCACGTCAGAATGTGCTGCAGTCTTAGCTCATAAATCCAGTGGTATAATATCTACCACAACAAATAGTGCAGTAGGACTATTACTACATTAGGATCTGCTTGCATTCATTGCAAAAGAGCTCTAGAATATAACTCACACAATTATGTGCAAGGAATTCAAAGCAAGCGTAAAACCAAAAGACTTGATTCCCTTAAGATTTGGACGATCTCTAATAAAATTTCCAATAAGATTAAACCGTCAATGGCTACTATCATAAATTGACCTGAGGTAACTCACCTTCGTCAGATAAGACTAAGTTCTTCTTAATTAACTTTCTGTGATGTCTATCACATTTCCTTATGTTTATAAACAAGAGCCTTCGGCCTAAGAAGGCTGGCGTTCCGGATAAATTATGGTTGTTCCTAAGAACACTACACATATTTAACTCCAACGTTGCGAATATTGATTAATGCTACCTGAAGGAGAAATCTTTCACGGCTATAGGAGTTCACAAGTTTATGTTCATTTTCAAGAAAGCGGGTGAGCTCTCATCCGCGTGGAAATATCTTCCTTAGTGTCATAAACAAAGACGTTTAGGCTGTCATCACCAAAATGCTTCTTGATCACCTTCAGAGTCATAACTTCCTAAGCGACAAAGAATATGGATTTCGCTATGCTAAGTCCCCTGCTGATATACCGTCACTCCACAAAGAATCAATGAGGAATATATTAATTCTTCACGAAGACGATCGCCTTGGCTATATCAGCAGCATTTGGCAAGGTGTGACAGTCAAGGTTGACAGATAAATTCTTCTGCTATTGAATCACTGCAAGAGTTTTATTAATTATTTCCTAGCAGGTATATGAAGGCCACTGTTAATGTCAGTTCTTTCAATACCCTGAAGAAAAATGCCGGCGTCTGCCAAGTCGCGTTTCTTGCTACAATCCTATTTCTGATTAATTCATTGATTCGCTTTCCACGGCTTATCAAAACTTTGCAGATTTTTAAAAAATCAAATTCATCCCAAGCAAGGCAGTAAAGCCACTAAGACACAAGGGTTTCCTGGTATGAGGAGGCACGGTGCGGTAATGCATAGCGGCTTGGATTGAGAAATCAGAGAGCCGAGTTCGAATTCCATTCGAATCCATTACATTCACTTACGTGCTAACACCCTTGGGAAAGGTGTGAATCCTCTTTCTTCTCCCTCCAGCTATGGGTAAATAGCAAGACAGACTGGGTTCTATAGCCTTGGATGGCAACTGGTCTAGGAGAAGGAAAACTCTGAATTAAAACCTGCTCTTAGAGGAGAGTGAATGGAGTCTCTCTGAGCTTTGGTTGGCAGTCCATTTAGTGATGGTGTCACGATAAAAAAACCCATGATAGCCCTAGCGAAGCATCAAGAATTCAGCTATTTGACAAGATTATGAACTACACCAATCAAAGTATTGGTGAGTTCAATCTCGGCTGAGGCCGCAAGATGAGATGATGATGGTGTGAAGGAGTTTCAAAGCAGGAAAGAATTGGAAGGAGCGGGAAGAATAGAAGAGTTATCAGGAAGACAGAAGATAACGATTGAGATTGCATTGAAATTTTTGATGATCAAAGTTGGTCCGAAAGCATGGAGCCGAAAGTAATTTCCACAAGAAAAAGAAACTGTTAGCATAAAACTTACGTTTACATCAATCCATATCAACTCTAAATTGAGAAGACATTTTTACCAATCTAGTACTGCGCTTAAAGTCTTTGTTACAGACAGAAGGACTCATTCGAACAAATATCATGAAAGTAATTATAGAAAAGACACAGGTAATTAACTGCAATATCCGAAAGTATTTTTTGGATTTGCTTATGTCGAGAGGATCCCATCTGTTGGCAATGCTGTCGGCGAATCATCTGAATTTCTCGATCATGTATATGATCTTGGAGAATCTTTTATTTGTATGTATACATACATCTTGAAAATTTGAATTTTCAGCACATTCGCTAAATTCACTAGCCAAAATTACACCGTGTGATAAACAGTTTCCGCTTCAATAACAACATGGCTAAAACCGTGTCGTAGGTAATGTTAATCATGGCTTTGGAATGGATCATAGACTACACGCATTTTATATGTTTCTGTTATCAAAATTACCAGCCATTACAGCTAACTTTGATAACATTGATTTATACATAAATTCAGTGTGTGAACATTGATTTACATTTAAATTCTGTGTGGTAACAATATATCCACTGTGTTAACATTGATTTAAATCAAATTCCATGCATCAAAGTTGTTTTTGTTTAAATTTTGGTATCAGTTTAATGTATCCAGATAATATTGACGTCATCCTGTTTGAACAGGATAGACAATAGATTTTTGCATGTTATCCATAGAAATATCGGTGAGGGATAATATATATATATTTTATTAATATAGACTTAATACCTCTGTTGTATCATATCGAGCACTGCTCCATTAACAGCAGCACTATATATTGTATATATATGATATATATATATATATATATATATATATATATATATATATATATATATATATAAATATATATATATAAACACACATATATATATATATATATATATATATATTATATATTTATAATTCAGAATAGTTTATTTTTTTTTTATTTAGAGACCAGTCTCAGATTTTTGTCTATGCATTTTGTTTTCGTGATTGAACCTAAACTATTGGTAATCATCAATAAATATATCAGATCATATATTGGTTTCAGCAGGTGGTCAATCAACGTGAATTCTGATATTTTAATCGCCGTTCTTAATCGATTTCTGACCATAAATGATAAATTTTTCCCTAGTTGTTAAAAAAATCGGAGTAACAATATATATCTTTCAGTGCGTTCTAACAACGTTGGATGTAAACATTGCTTTTATATTCATCAGATATTTTTAAAAAAATTCTCTGTCAAGGTCAGCGGTACATTTTCATCTCTGAATTCACTTTATCTCTCCCCCTTTTAATTTGGATCTGTGATATCCAGTCTTCGAAAGCTTTTGGAGAATCTGCGATATTGCAATGCCTAAAAGATTATGTTGAATTTTCTCATGAGGACAAGAACTCGTCTGCTGTCAGTGCTGGCGTTGAATCCTTTTACTTTGAAGGTTACAAATAATTCCATTTTGCATATGATCCTGGAAGACATTGCATTTCTACGTATATGGAGGATGATGAAAGATCGCTTATTGATTTCTAATCAGGATTGATTTGTTTTTATTTTGATGATGTCATTTTAATCTATATTAAACAAGAAAAAGCTTAATCTCAAGCCCGTTACAAATGAATGTCCCCTATTTGTTTGTGTGTTATCGCTATAAACACATATAGAAAACAATACTACTTGATTAGTGGCTAGGTCTAAACATTTTAATTTTAAAATGGCTGGATGTAACCGTAGGTTACGGCATTGAATTAGATGTAAAAAAAAACACAAAACATAACTTTATTTACAAGTCTTTTTTTCGCGCTCTTCCTTTCTATTTTCGTAATGACTTTTACCTGTATCGCTCTACTCATACATAATCTATATGATCATTCCTCCCTTATGTGCAATGCACGATGCATGCGTGGATGATCATGCCCTTTTTGATTCACGGACGACTTCGCAGGTGTATTAGCTTCATAGAGAGCACTTACGTTCTGCTGTACATTTGTTGCCAACCAAGGATATAGAACTATTATATAAGAATAAAATATCGCTGCTGAAACTTAAGTTTGAACAGAGATCGCCAGTGAGAAAACACAGGCGATCCCATTATTGAATAAATAGACCACGTGACCATAGATGAAAGGCATAAAAGTAGGAAGTAGCTAAGGACTAACGATAGACTATTCTCTATTACTATTCGAATCTGCATTTCTAATCTATCCTCTATTACTATTCGAACCTCCATTTCTAGTCTATCCTCTATGACTATTCGGATTTGCATTTCTAGTCTATCCTCTATTACTATTCGGATCTCCATTTCTAGTCTATCCTCTATTACTATTCGAACCTCCATTTCTAGTCTATTACTATTCGGATCTGCATTTCTAATCTATCCTCTATTACTTTTCGAACCTCCATTTCTAGTCTATTACTATTCGGATCTGCATTTCTAGTCTATCCTCAATTACTATTCGGATCTGCATTTCTAGTCTATCCTCTATTACTCTTCGGATCTGAATTTCTAGTCTATCCGCTGTTACTATTCGGATCTGCATTTCTAGTCTATCCTCTATTACTATTCGAATCTGCATTTCTAGTCTGTCCTTTATTACTATACTGACCTCTGTTTCAATCTATACTCTATTACTCTTCGGATCGCATTTCTATTCTATCCTCCATTACTATTTTGATCTGCATTTCTAGTCTATGCTCTATTAATATTCGGAATGCATTTCTGTTCTATACTCTTTTAATATTCCAATCTTCATTTCTATCCTATCCTCTATTATTATTTGGATCTGCATTTTTATTCTATCCTCTGTTACTATTCGGATTGCATTTCAATTCTATCCTATTACTATTTGAATCTGCATTTCTAGTCTATCATTTACTACTATGCGGATCGCATTTCTGTTCTATCCTCTATTACTCTTCTCATCACTATTTCTACTCTATTCTTGTATACAATACGGCTCGCTATTCTCTTGACTATTTCACTATACGGATTACGGTTCAACCGAGTTCTATCGAACAAGTACTATTAGTTCGAGACATCTGACGCCAGTAATGTTCAACGGCGTTACTATAGTTGTATCTGCGATTACAAAGTCTCTACTACAACGAGCATTACGAAAGGAACAACGAGTATTCGTTAACATCACAAAAGTTGCAACGAGTTTTCATTGACATCACAAAAAGAACACATTCATTTCTACTATTTTACCCATAGCTGGGTGCAGAAGAGATAGATTCAGGGTATTTGCGCCTAAGTAAATGCAACGAATTCAACCGAAATTCGAACTGAGCTTGGCGTTTTCTCCTTCGCATCAGTTATTCATTATATCACCAGTTTATACAAACTTACCACACCCGGTATTGCGAAACGTTCACGCAGCTAAAAATAGATCAGGCTCGATGTTGCTTAATTTACACTCCCCCCCGTTATATTACGTACATGAATACGTACGTGAATAAAAGTAAATGAAGTTTGAAACTTTTATATAGGAATAAAGTGCCACTGCCGACACTTGGGAGTGAACATAGATCGCTAGAGAGTGAACACAGGCGATCCCATTATTGAATTAAGTAGACCACGTAATCATACAGGAAACGCATATATGTAGGAAGTAACTGAAGACTAACGATCGTTATTTCTATTCTATCCTCTATAACTGTTCGGCTCGCTATTTCTACTCTATCCTCTATTGCCATACGGTTTGCTATTCTTTACTCTATTCGCTATACTATTCCATTATTCGGATCGATATATGCATTATATGTCGAGAGAGTATTATCGAGCAAATACTTTTACTGCGAGATTATTGAAAGACGTCTGACACTAGCATGGTTCAACGGCGTACTATAGTTTTATCTGCACAGTTTCTACTACTACGAACATTACTAAAGCGACAACGAGTATTCGTTAACATCACAAATGAAACGAATAATTGTATTTTAAGGACGTTATTATTGTAGGTGATTTAAATATCTGGGAAGTGTTTTAACAGAGGGCATAATGTGTGAATAAGAAACCCGAAAGCGAATTCGAATAGTCAATGACGGCTTTTCAAAGCTAAGCAAATTATATAAAAAAACAGGTTTCGTTAGAAACAAAAAAGAGCACTGAACTATTGAGCATTATCAGTCCTTCTGTATAGTAATGAGTGCTAGACAATCCACGTAGAGATGAAGACGAAACTTGAGATAAAAATGTGTTTATGCAGAAAAATGATGAGAATATCATGGACTGAAATTGTGAACACCGACAAAAAGTTTTAGGTAAAATGGTTACAAAATGCACATTAATAATTTCCATCGGAAAGAGACAGTTGAAATTTCTAGGGTACATAATGATGAAAGTGAGCTTAGAAAATGCAAATTTCACAGAACATATCGAAGCCAAAAAGGACAAAATAAAACATTGGCATAGCTGAAATAACGAGCTTGAGTAAATGGATGCCAGTACAAGGTTTAGCAAAGACGGCAAAAAGACAAAATTTTCTTAGAGCAACAAAAGACAAGAAATTGTAGAGGGTCCTGGTTGCGAAAGTGCTGGTGGTGGAAGAAGAAGAAGAAGAAGAAGAAGAAGAAGAAGAAGAAGAAGAAGAAGAAGAAGAAGAAGAAGAAGAAGAAGAAGTTTAACAGAGGAGAATGAGCAAAATAAAAGTTTGCAGCAATATCATCAAGATCCTTTCTCTTTTTGCTTATCAATTCAAATTTCTAATGATTGTTTTAATACGGCTTCACATGCTCTAACAATTATGGGCAGGACCGTACACCTAATGTCATTCCTTGTTTTCTATGACCTGCTTTAAATACTGTTGTGTGTTATTTCTTTTATCTTCTGATTGTATCAAAATTCTCTGTTGTTAACTTTGAGGAAGTTTTAGCACATTGGCAAACTTCTCTATACAACAATACATCTGTTGATAAAAAAAATAAAAAAAACCAACTTTTCTCTTCAATAAAACACTGCCTGAAAACGTGTCGTAGGTAATATGTCATGTCTTTGGATTGGATCACGCATTTTATATTTTCCATAATCAAAAGTTACCAGCCATTGCCGTTAACATTAATAACATTGATTTGGACGTAAGTTCAAAGGGTTAAAATTGATTTACTTTTAAATTCAGTGTGTTAACAATGTATCCGATGTGTCAATATTGATTTAAAACCAAATTCAATGCATCAAAGTTGTTTTTGGCTAACTTTTGATATCAGTTGAATGTATCCAGACAATAGTGATGTCATCCTGCTTGAATGGGATAGACAACAGATTTTTTTGCAAATAAATAAACATGTTATAATTAGTGCTAGCGGTGAGGGATAATATTTATTACTATATAATTAATAGCTCTGTTGTATCACATTGAGCACTGTTTTATTAATACCAGCACACTTCATCTGAATGGGGCTCTCTGGGCCACAGGCGTATTTTGTATAGAAAACGTTAAAATTTTCCTTTCCCCGCTCCCGTGCGACGATAGCCCAAAGGTAGGATTTCTGACCGATGCGAAATCGGTCGAGTTTCGATCTCGTCTATAAGAAATCGGGCGTCTAGCAGCTCTGAAGTGCTGTGATGCAGCGAAACAGTCTGTGTGTGGATAAATCTCGCTATATATATATATATATATATATGTGTGTGTGTGTGTGTGCATGTTTCATTAAAAACGGCAGACAAAATACTACGGATAAGCTATTTATTTTTCTTAAGTTCGAACAAGAGCTTTCTTTTCTGTACAAACGGTGTGTAAGAACTGTCCAAATGTTTTATATTTCCGAGCGCTTTCGGCTATACTTTTAGCCATTATCAAGGATGATTCGATTTTTCAGCTTACTTGAGTCTATGCGTTCAGTGTATGTCTTAGTGTGTGGTAGGGATGTTTTTAATTTTCGAATACGGTTAGTACATTGTGACTTTGTTCGTAGTTAATATTGTTTAGAGTTGGATTTTTCTTTTTTATTATTAAAGCTTCCATTATTTTTAGTCTTTTTTGCAGGTGGATGAAAATTTAATCGCTTTTCTTAATCGTCTTATGATCAGAGATTATAACTTTTTTCCATACTTGTTAAACAAAATCGGAGTAGCAATACTAACATCTCGTACCTTGTCTTGTAACAATGATGTATGGAAACATTTCTTTTAGATTCATTATGTTTTTAAAATTCTCTGTCAATGTCAGCGGCACATCTTCATCTATGCGTTCATTTAAATTCTCCACCTTTTAAATTTGGACCTGCGATATCCAGTCTCCGAAAGCTTTTGTTGGATCTAAGATATGAAATATATGAAAGGTTATGATGGATATTCTCATGACGACAGGACCCCGTGAGCTGGCAATTCCGTCAGCGAACCTTTTGAATTTCACGATTACAAATAATTCTATTTTGTATATGATCCTGGAAGACATTGCATTTCTACATATACGGATATCCTGCATGAAGAAAGATTTCTTATAGATATCTAATCCGGATTGTTTGGTTTTTATTCTGATGGTGTCATTTTAATCTATATTAAACAAGAGAAAGCTTAATCTCAAGCCCATGACAAACGGATTTCTTTTTTTTGTTGTTTTTTGGTTTTCATATGATTTATTTTACTAAATTTAATGTCGTTATTGTTTGCAAGTGAATTATTAAATTTCCTTTTGAGAACACGTCATATATTTTAAATAAACTTTTTGTTTTCATTCTTAATCTGTTATTTATTCATTTAATTATTTCCAGTTTTTTTTTTATTTTCTGGTTTTCTACAGTCCTTTGGAAAAACCTAAAAACTGGATTAAAAAAAGTGTTTAACTCTAGCGTTTGTCTTTTCGATAGTAAGGAGTTTTACTGATCTGTTTTTAATGTCTTTAACATCATTCTTTCATATCATTTTAATATTCCTATTATTATTGGAATAGTGGCCGTTTAAATTTAATTTTTTAATTTTCTATTTTCACGTACTCATATTTTTAAAGTTTGACATCTTTTACCAGAATAATCTTTTATCAGACTCATTGAACATTTCTTTGAAATCACGCTTACTTTTTAAAGTGATTATATAATGATGTTTGAGATGATGTCTTGCATAGACTGGTCGCGAAATATAATGAAGTCTCAGTATATTCAGATTTTCACGTTTTTGTGACTGGTCTAGTTTGCGCTGGTATTGTGTGGACGAACGCAAACCTTTCTGTGCTTCCCACATTTCATAAGTCTCCCTACTTAATTCTATACATTCTTATCCATCATTTTGTATGATTGATGATCAAGACCGAAATGTTCCCAAAACTTTCTGTGCCATATTATCTAGACTTTTCAGGAAATATCGCCATTTTATAGAGTCTTTTCCAGCAAAATCGCCATATTATTCTGGTTTTTAGGGCAAAATCGTCATATTTTCCAAGCCTTCTCATTTAAAATTATATTTTAATTGGTACCGGAGATTTATTTATCAAACCAGAATCACTTTGTGTAGTATTTTTATTTATAGATAATATAATTTATTTAACGCGACAACATTTTTGCTGGCTGATTTGAATTAGAATCGACAAACCATCGATCGAACTGCTTGTATAATTTAAAATTGTAAACGACTTCAGAAGTAACAAACAGACAATTTCAGGGGAATTTTTCCAGCGATTAAGAAATAAAAGTGCAAATAAAAAATAGCCATATTAATGACTGGTTGCTCTATTGTTCTATGCATTTTTATTTCTTTTTTATTTATGTTAGCTTTCATGATTCTGTTTTTCATGCATGCATTTATCATTTTTCTGTGTCTTTCACTTTTCTGTCTGTCTTCGAAATATTTATTTCTTTTTCACCTTTTTTCATAATTTTGAAAATATTCCAAGCACGTTTTTTTTTTTAAATACTGTTTTCCTGTTTATTATATTTAATTATTTATATTTATTTTCCTTTTATTTCTTGTTTACTTATCGTTTTACTTCTTTAATTCTCTTGTACATTTTTTTATTCTTTTTTTTGTGTGATTTCCGTAAAGTAAATATTATATTTATTTATTTATTTATTATTTTGCCTTTTTTCTTTACTTATAATTTTTGTTTAACTTTGTTGCTACATTATTGTTCATTCTTTTTGTCGTATGATTTCCGAAAAGAAATGTTTTAAAAACATTTTTTTTTTAATTATTTTGCTTTTTCCTTTCTTCTTTTGTGTTGATAGCTTTTCATTGTCTTGTTACATTTCTTGTTCATTATTTTTCTCATAATTTATTTTATTTTATTTACTATGAAACTTTTAATTTTTCTTAATCTGTCGTTTTTATATTAGTCTACTATCCGTGGTTATCGTGACTGCTAGCAGATTTTATTTTCTTCGTTATTTTATCTCCCTTTTTATTAATTTCAATTCTCTCACTTATTCTCCCACGGATATCTTTCGGTTAGACAGCGCTTCATTATTTAATGATTGGATTTCCTGGATTGAAAGTTATAATCGTTGAGATGTGTTCAAGATTTAGTCATACGTGAGCACATACTTTCAACCTAAAGCATTGGAAAAAAATAAATCCGCCACTTCCCCTCGTAGTTATGATTCAATAGCAATTTAGACAGAACTCTGCAGCTTTGATAAAAGACATGTATGGATTCAAAAACCCTTTCAAACGAAAGGCAAAAAAAACAAAAACGATTATCCCTAATCTTTTCTAAGATATCAGAGACATTGATTGTTATTTATCTGATCGCGCTACCGATGACATTCATGAGTGTATTAAGTCAAATATCACGGTCCTGAATCACGGTCGGAAGGTTATCATTCTTTGTCATAGCATAGTTGGTCAATGTAGGTGATTTTTGGGCGACCAACTAGTCTTGAGCTATGTCTAGGTATACACAGCAGTGGATCACTCGCAAATTCTTGTTTTTGCTTTTGCGTATTCTGCGTTCCTGTAGGATTGTAGAAATATCAGGGATGGGACCATAGAGCTGGGATTTAGTTAGATGTTTTCTCAAAATATAGCTCTCAGCTTTCGCTCATTTTATTTCGTTGATTTTCAAGCAGTGACATCATACATTAAAACCGTTTGTACAGTAACGTGAAAGAATATCTGTTTTAGGTTGTCTGCTTTAGAGAGCACTTCTAACCAACATCCTCAAAGGATATGCTATTAAAAAAAAACAATAAAAAAGTAACCTTTTCTCTTATTTTAGAATTATGGATTAAGTAACAAAGTGGATAGAAATCTCCAGTCTTAGATGACAGCCTATACTCATTAATCATTTCAAGATAAGCAAAGTTATAAAGCCACTAAGATGAAAGATGGTATTGATTGCGAGAGAATATGAATAAATAGCACTATTAAGGAGAGAGAACGATAAAAGAACAGTAATTAAAAAAAAAGTAACGATTGACATTACATTTAACTATTTAAAGATCAAAGATGCCGGGGTAGAGATCCACAAGGGAGACGTGCTGGAGAAGAAACTGTTAAGAAAGACGTTACAGTTATATTTTGATATCATAAATGAAAGTTCATCAAAACATGAATGTATTTGTATTAAAGGGCCAGAGAAACAACTTCACGGCGGTGGGAAAGTGACTGAAGGTGAGATTTCTGATCAGGACTAATGAAATTTTAACTTTTTCTTGGGATTTTATTAAGAATCTCTAAATATATAGTAAGAGAAGCAAACCAGATATGGCAGAATTATTCGAAGCATAGAAGAATGGCAGACTTATAAATATGTAAGACTAGCAGCATGGCCTGGCGTTGCCCGTGCTTGATTCAAAAACCCTACGACTCATACAGCAATCGCTATCACTTGAATTAAAATATTTTTGCCCTTCCTTGCCTTTAAAGGAGTGTCCTATGCCGTGCTGATGTTGCTACATGCCTTACTTCTTGCCTATCTCACACTGCGAATTTTTTCTAAGCTCCATACTAAATATTAAATTTGTTACGAAAAAAGAACTAAACAAAATGAACACAAAACGATCAGCTTTAAAAAAAGGACTCGTAACTGGAAAAAGCGAATGAAAAAAGAATGTAAACAACAAATACTTTTTCACACCCAACCCAGTTCTGCATAATCAGAATCAACGTTGAGTTTAAGCGAGCGAATGAGCCAATTGGAGTAAAGTGCCATGCAGATTTAAATTTTTCAAACTTGTGACGAATGCAGCTATCGATTTTTTGCATGCTAGCATGTCAGTCAGCTGTTGGCTCTCACGCCGGCCAATAGAATCTTCCTGCCTATTCGTGGCAGCCAGCTAATGGTCTCTAAAGTCCTGAAAGTGCCTATAGAAGAAGACTATGGCATTTCTGATATAAGGATTCTATCAGCGCGAGGGATACAGCGCAGATTGGATTGTAAGAATAGAGTTTCACATGATATATTCTGTAAGTTGTTCGATGAAGTAACGAAATACATAACTAATGTCTGTATTGTGAATACTCCTAAGGTTAGCCTTTTTAGTCCAATCGATATGCCATAAAAGATCAAACAAGATTTTCAATATAGATCTCACGGAAGTTTATGAAAGTCCACCGAAAATCATTACGAACGGAACAGTTATAACCTTGGTACCAGTGACCAAAGAGGATCGATGATTCGACTGTTTCGAAAATCGAAAACCATTTGAAATGGTAGCCATATTTTGTTGATATCTAATTCGGTTTCCTAGAGTCGCAGATGGATGCTAATGTTGTCGACGCTATCTGTAAAGCAGCTTGGATAACTGGCAGACGAAATAGATTTCCTCAAGACGCATCCAGGGACACTCTCAGACGAGGTAATATTGCGACACAGATGCCAGTTCATCATTAAAACATCGAACGAAACGTTAACAAGAAGGAAGCGTTTATTTATTCGACTACAATGTGACTTTTCTGTACGCACAAAAAGGTGGAGTTTTACTTAGGATTTAGTGAAAGGAATTATATGACCTGTAATAAAATACATACGGTGGAACTGATCTATATAAATGGACTATGATAAGGATTTCCTTGGTAAAACTCGAGATAACCATTTGCGCCGGTATATAATAAATCTATTTCGTTCATGTCAGTTTATGAATGAATCGACCAGGCTGAGGCCTCATCTTTTCTTTCTTTTACTTCTGTTTTCTACAACTTTCCTCTGTATGATCTACAACCTGTTTGTTTCTTTAGAGTTTCAGCTTTGTAATTTGTTTCTATACAAGACTTTCTTTATGTTCAAAGCCATGTTTCCGTTATGTCTTCTTACATTTCAAGGGCATTATTTGTTTTCTCCCTTTCTATTGGCATAAAATCTTTCCATTCTTGTTTCTTATTTATGTTATTCCTTAGTGTATACATATATATATATATATATATATATATATATATATATATATATATATATATATATATGATTAATGATAATTTTTTCGTTTATCCACATCTTGCAACACTGGTTATATTTTATGACCACAATCTTTATGTCACTATTGTTCATTGCCGTTCTAACATATATATATATATATATATATATATATATATATATATATATATATATATATATATATATATATATATATATATATGTGTGTGTGTGTGTGTGTGTGTGTGTGTGTGTGTGATATATTTTGAAATAACCAGTGATCATTAATATTCAGAGCAGAAACGACTAACTGGAATCTACATATCTGGAGTCTCATTTATACAATCTATTCCAGCAAAATACTGAATAAAATGATTAATTCGTTTTCTAAGACTTTAAGGTTCTTTAACGTCAGAACTTGTTTTTAGATTGTAAGAATATTTTTAGATAGAAATTTAGTTATACATATCTTACTATTTAACCCATAGAGATGGATTCGTACATATTTGTGCAGAAGTGAATATAACGAACACAATGTGAATTTGAACTCGGTTCTCCGTTTAACAATTCTGAGCCATTATCCATTACCCCACCCGCAAATCTAAGCCTAAAGCACCTGGCATTCCCAAGTGATCACCTATCGCGATACTGACCAGGCTCGATGTTGCTTAAATTCGCTGATCGTGTGGGAACCAATGTTTCAAATTGATATGTCCCTAAGCCTAAATATTGCTGAAAAAATCGTCAGTTCATTTATTACACCGGAGCAGTATGTATCTAACTAACACTGCTATCCTCCATCTTTACAAAAGCCAACTCAGACGCAAAATATATTTCTGTCAGATCTGTGGTAGACCTGCTCATTCCTCACTTGGGAGCAGCCTTGATAGAGTACAAAAGCGCCTGCGCGGCCTTGTTGATGATAAAGTAACGTAAGCCCTACAGAACTTTTGCCACAGACGCTAACCTCTCGCAGATTTAACTATTATTCCAAGGAAAGTGTTCTAACGAGCGACATTCCTTGGGTCAATATGAAATTTAAAGAGAAGTATATTAAATAATTTGGTAATATTTTTTTCGTCATATTACTGGTTATCTTATTTGATCACGTAGCTTCCGGACATTAAATTAAGTAACATGAAAAAAAAATTAAAAAAAAAACAAAAAAAACTCACGTTGAGAATTAAAGAGGACCTTGAACGGATCACGAATGAAACCAGTTTGTCTTCAAAAGCTGATAGCTGCACAGCGCAAACATATCCACACACATTATCATATCTGTTCTTTTTTTTTTTTTATATAAGTGTGAAATCATTTGCTCTAAGAGCTGAAATATTTTCACCTTTTGGACTATTTCATTTAGTTTTTGTGAAATATTTTCGAAATATTTCTTGATAAGCACTTAGCAAAAATGAAAAAAATTAAATGTAGCAATATACTTGGGTTAAATTTGATTAGACTGTTGAACACACAGAATCTACTGGACAACCATTAGTTAGATGTAAATTCCACTCGAGCAGCTGCTTCCTACGATTGGCTGTTCTCTGGAACTGACTCCCAAGTAGATGCTTCTACGGTGTCTACAATCACAACCTATTCAAGTCAATGATTAATCGTTACCTTCCCCATATATCCGCACAAACTATGCATCTTACTCTGTAACACTATACCTTGAGTGATTTCCGCGCCTATATATATATATATATATATATATACCTTCATAATAATAAATGAGTCATTACATGTCCTATGTACGTGTATATGTGTATAATGGGTATATGTGCTAAAGAAGAAGCGCCCTCGGAAAGAGGGTATGCATAAATATAAGATGCATTGATTGATTTATTTGTTTAACGGCACATCGAGTCATTATGGGTCATTTAATGCCAAAATTCAATTTTCTTCGGAGCTTTGAAATAATAAAACTGATGCATGTTATTCTGCTTTCACAACTGAATACATGGTAGATGATACTCAGCTTTTGTGTATATACAGGTCTGTGAGGACGTAATTATTGAAGTCGGTGATATATGCGCTTTATGTTGTAGTTTTTTTGAAGTTATATTTTGGGATATAGTCTGATTTCTTCCAAAAATCTAGGATATTTTATGATTTAATCTCATGAAAGAGTTATTTCCTGTTTGTTGTTTCGTTGGGCTGATTTTGTTTAGCGCCCTATCCACTTCTAAGTCTTATTTAATGACAAAATCTAAATATTTTGAACAATTTTATGGCTTCATCTAAATATATTTCGACCGTAATTGTATGCCTTTAACTACAGATAAAATGTATTGTTGGTCATTTTGCTATAAAATGTATTGTTCGTATTTCTAATATAAAATGTCCTTCTGGTAATTTTACTATAAAAATATATTTTATACTTTCATAGAATTTTGATTTTGTTTGAGAATTGTCATTATTTGCCCATGGCTGGCATCATAACAAATGCTACCATCCCGGGTCAAGATGGACCTGGAACAACAGCAATTAAGAGGTGGTTCCACGCCACACAAAACCTACCCATTAATGGCCTTGCCGCTCGATGTAATTTATCACCGTCCTCAGGTCTGTTGAGGCTTTGATAAATTTAAATATATACAGTCCTTGTAAAGAAATAGCTAGACACTTGTAAAAAATATCTTTACTTTAATAATGTTTTTTTATAATCATATGACAAAAAAATACACATTTTTTTAATATTATCCGAATTATATTAAAACGTAATCTTAGAAAACCTTTAGGACATGAATGAAATTTTGTCAAAGATATTAAGAAACGCATATCTAGTTATTTCTGCACCTGCATAGAAACATTAAGCATATTTCTGCAATATATAATGTCGTTATTCGCTAATTGGACCCTATTTTCCTATAATTACTTTTTGTTAAATTAAGCGAGCATTTACGGAAACATTTAAAATAATGATTATTTTATCTACATTGCGGTTATCAAGATATTGAATATACCTGTCACTACCACTGGATCGATTATCTTGAAATAGAATTTTGCCACCAGAAAGAAACTTCGTCGACTTGAAGCTCCGCAGAAAATATCACGTCACCTGAAAAAGCCTAATATCTATTCAACATATACGATTGAAAATTCTAAATGAAATCGAAGAAGATATAGTATAAATTAGATATAAATAAAACGATAGATGCAGGTAAAAAATAAACTTCTCTCCCAATACATTCATAAAATTATGTATATATAGACAGGGGGAGATTGATATATAAAGACTGAATATAGACAAATTTAAAAATGAATATATACTTATTCATAAAAATCGAAACACCGTTCAAATATTATGCGGGGAATCTTAAGAAGTAGAAATTTGGAGCCTAATTTTAAGATACATTTTTTATTTCACAAAAATGGATTGTATTTTTCGTTTTCCAACAGTGTGACAATTTACAAGAATTTCGCAGGAAGCCAAACAGGATATAACGAACATTACTATTTTTTTTTTTTGGCCTGTGATATCAAAAGGTGATATACAATAAAATCCTATGCCTTTGCATAAAAGTTCAAGGTAAAGATTACTGCCGTACCTTGGAAATGTCGAACGTGAATTGCGATCTGACGCGATTTACGGTTACGTCGGCTTACAGTGTAGAAGCGAATTTGATTAACTACGAACCTCAGCTAATCTGAAGATATTCTATACCACTTTAAGGAGATTAACATTTCTTTCTTTTTTTTATTTTTCTCGGACGATTTCTGTGCTATAGCAATATCTATGTCTTAAGTCTATTTTCAAATAAGTTTTGTTTTTTTAAAACAATCACGTAATCATTTTACTGTTGTCGTCTGAATTTAATTAGTCACTATACATGTGATTATAAAGAATAATAGAACATTTGCCCTAATATTTTATTTATCGTATTTGCAATATCACACGTTGCATAAGCAGCTAATTAACGAATAACTTATTAATTAATGGTTACATGAAATAATATACATATTTTCTGTATCTTTGTGTAACACGTATATTTTGTAATAGGTATAATACTTCCGAAGGTGAAACAAAGTATATATGGGAGCTAAAATGCGTGATACATTATTTAGCTGTTCTTAAAATTAATTATGTTATAGTTCTTTCGAAATGAACACTAAAAATGTTGAAGCTTAAAAACGGCAAGTAAGCGCGAGAATGAGTGGTTTTAGCATTAACGTTCTGACGTTGATACCATGCTCTGAATCTCAACATGGTCGATTGGCCAAAAAGAAGAGATCTTTATATCATCGGCCTAAGGAGAATATCTCGCTACGGTGTATCGTTCGGCGAGGCCAGAAAAACTTACCACCGTTTCATCCACGCTTTGTGAATTAATTTCCGGCAGACGTCAGTCGTTTTGCTAGTCATCGTTATCGAGTATTTAAGCGTGCCTCTTCAAAATTGTAATCTAAGCATTTGATATATGAATCGATTCGATGTTTCGAGCCACGCAGATAATCAGTAAAATTTTAATAGAGCTCATTTCCATCAAAGGTGGAAAAAAAACAACCCTTGCTTAGATTGTTTACAAAAAGGTGAAACCGAAAAATCAACTATCCGTTAACAACTCCAAAATCAGACCCTCAGCCGAAGGGTATGACGCTATCTGTGGTAATTATGATGATATGGAGTATTTTGAACACTGTCAGCAAAATTAAACCTTGAATCCAGAATCCCTAACTAAATGGATCTAGTAAAGGATGTCTAGAATTATTATTATGGAAAGAGTTGTAGTATTGTTGAAACATTTTTTCTTTCATTTTAATCATTTCGCCCCAAGCAAGGCCATAAGACCCCTAGGACGCAGGGAGTTACTGAGTGTGGGAGAATATATTTAGAAAAATCTTACGGAGAGAGAACAATAAAAGAAAATGAATTAATAAGACAAAATATAACAAGTGACATTGTATTAAAATGTTTGAAGGTCAGCAAAGAGTTTAACAAGCAAGAAGTTCGAGAGAAGAAACTGTTATCATATAACCTACGGTTACATCTAGTCATTTTAAAAGTACTAAGATTAGACCGAGCTGCCAATCTAGTAGTGCGCTTGAACTAATATATTACATATACCAAATAGGAAAGCTAATTAGAAGAATTACTATGATTACTACTTGGTTTGTAACCCTAAGTCCCTGTGTAATAAATAGGTGGAAATTTGTTCAAGTAAATTAAACGGCATTAATTTGTTTTAGTTCTTGAAAAATGTCAGCCCCTAAACCGAAGATTCGATTCTACCGTATACACAATAAATGTAAAAGAAACAAAATATTTCACAATAGTTCTTTTTCAATTCGCTAATGGAGCAAAGATGTATCATTGTAAAATACAATAATTGCATGTTATGATGACCAGACTCACCCCACTCCACACTTCTTGGATGGCCAAAAAGTGTGGAGTGTGTGAGTCTGGTCATCATTAACAATCTTATACCTATCTAATCCGAGTCACGGCCTATTCATTCATTACAAATAACACATATACCAAAGAGAAGACATCCTCCACTTTTACTCCTGCATATACCATAATATTCCGTACACAAAGGGAACCTCCAAAATAAACCATGTGATTTAAACATTTCTTATGTACACATAATCTATGTACAAAGGTTCGTTATATATATATATATATATATATATATATATATATATATATATATATATATATATATATATATATATATTAAGAAATGGAAAAAGTCCAACAATTTATTTATTAAAGACATTTTTTATGTTTAACGTTCTTTTTATAGATAAAAGTAAGTATTAAGTAAATGCTCTTTTTATAATAAACAGTATTAAATAACATTTACCGGCCTGAATTTCCGAGAAATTTTCATAGAAAATATTCGTCCTTTGACAGGATTCGAACCTGCATCCTATACGAAACCGACATTTATTTATTAGAAACACAGCATTTACTTAAATTTATCTATCTATAAAAAAGAACGTTAAACATAAAAAATGTCTTTAATATATATATATATATATAAATATAAATATAAATCTGAAGATGATATTAAGTGAGGGGGAGGGGTATAAATCCCAATTACAAACAAAATATAACATATGTAAAATAGAAAATAACAGATGTTTGTAGGATCCATCTATCCCACGAAAATAAGAGTTGCCACTGTATTCTGTCATCCGACAGAATCAAGAAGCTAATTCTTTAACGGAATGCGAGCGATAAATAAATGTGAGCGTTGGGAAATCAAAGACTGGGCCAGTCGAACTGAAAAAGGGGGTCAAAAACAAATTGGAGAGGTTTGGAATCACAACTTGGACCGTAATTAAAGAAGAATCCGGGAACACGCCAGGAACGACATTTACCCATATTAACTCGTTAAACAAAAGAGAGGATAATTTAACGAGGGGGGGGGGTTCCTGTGAACCCGCCAAGTTATGACGATTTATAAAATGAACTCAAGTATTGCCACTTTCACACGAACCAAGCTCGCTACTTTCACCCACCTTTCGTTGGAATCTGTCGACACCTAAGTCTTTCTATCAGTTCTGATCTTCACTATCAGCTGATGCTGAAAGAATCCGATCAGAACCTGACGAGAATAGCGCACATGTCGCAAGATTCCCTCCTTTCTCGTCATCCAGATCATCATTCTTGCCACGTCTAGCAACGTTAGAATCACCATTCGTTTCACACCAGCATACAGAAAAAACAGTGTCGCACGCGTATGCGAGATTGATGAGCAGAAGTTGATCGGGAGCAAAACGAGACGTCAACTCGTCGAAATATTGAGAGAAGGGGCGTATATGAGGACAATAGTAGCAAGCGTTCAAAGCCCTTCCTTCTAAATCAAGGCCACATCGGTAACAGCCGGGCAAATCCATCCAGCTCCAATCTGAAGGCCACGTCATTGAGAGATAGTACTTTTCGAATCAATCGCCAGATAAGCGAAAACTCAGGGTTAATGAGGGAATTTGCCGCTCACAGAGACGGTCTTTCGCGACACCTTTCATTAATTCACGATACAAGACTTTTCGAGGGCGTGAAAGGTCACTGGACCGAGGAAAAGCCCTCAAACTCGCTCAACACTCGTTGAGGAAAGCCGACAATTTCCAGGACCTACGCCGGCGCTTTGTCCAGGAAATGGGAGGAGAGATAAGGAGAGATCTGGGGTTCGCATTTCCACCGTACTTATCTTCGGAAAGGCATCTTTGGCCTCGTCTAGATTTCGTTCTGTGTTCAGTATCCAAGTTATTACACCAGCAGCCTTGGGGACATTTCGGGGTTTTCTATAGAGCGCCCGTCTACTGACATTGTTTTCAATAAGGGTTTTAAAAGCGCTTTCTTTTGCTTTGAAATGTCGCTTTCTATTTTTCGCTTGTCTATATGACACGGTCTTACCCTCCTAGAGCATTTCTTCTTATGAAAAGAACTCTGGTTGCAGGTGCTGGGCGTTGGAAAGTCTCTGGTCGTTGTGCTGGTGGAGTGGAAATGTTGCCGGCTGCAGTGATATTGGGAGGGGGTGTTTTGGTAAGAAGGTTATCGGGAATGGGGGCAGTGGTGCTTTCTGAGGGGAAGAAGGAGTAAATTCCGGGACAGATTGACTCTTGATTTTAATTTCTTTTTTGGCTTCTTCGACCCTACTTTTGCAAGCACGCTTATCCTTTTTCGTAGTTGTTCCCTCTTTTTGTTATAATACTTCCTCTTTCTCCCTTTTCAGTGAAGACAACCGGTGGGGGTATCTCCTCCATTTCTAACTCTACTGTATTTTGGTTCCACTGCTGGTCCTTCTGCTCAAGTTGGGGCTTGTCATTCTGCTGCTGCTGCTGTTGAAGTGAAGTGTTAGCCACATTTGATCACTCCTTTACGACTTCCGTCCACTCTCCAGTTATCCTTACAGATCCTGCCGCTGTTCTCACGTTTCCCCTCGGACGAGCCCTCGACAAACGACCAGCAGTCCTACAAGCGCAACAAAATAGTCGATGCCCCGATCACAACGACACAAACCAGTCATCCCTGACATATCAACGTGTTCGATACTTCCAAAAATTATCCCAAATTTTCCCGTGGCCACTCCTGTCTCATTCCCAATGGGGGATAAATCTGAAACATCCTCACATTTCGAAAAGTATTATCTGAGATGAACCTCGGACACGATTAAGGAGGCCTCATGCAGAACCACCTTCGCCCCTCCAGCTCACAGGCACTCAATCTGCAGCCCGACTGCAATAGTGGTCAGAACAAAGCCCGCCAGCGAACAGCTGAATCTTCTGTAGGCAGTAAAACGTCTCACACTGGTCCACCTCTGCCGCCATTTGAAGCCTTCTCATAGCCCCATGCACCACGTCCCCACTCGCTAGCTTTCGAATCTTGGGGTCCACCGGTAACAAAGAAGTAGCCCGAATGTTCACCGCATCCAACAGAGACAGGACCGGCACCAACTCGTTTCCATCAACAAACGGCTCAAACTTGTCCTCAAGGGTTTCACAATAATCTGCCTCACTGCTGTGGGGGCCCATCGCTTGCCCACGCCGAAGGAGCCACTTTAGCAGGCAAGATGCTAGGAAACATGTGCCACGATGTTCGTGCAACCCTGCCATCACACACAAGTCAAATCAATGCCAACCAAACGCGGAACCTAGACGAAAAAGACGACAACAAAGGAAACAATGGATACAAAAGGCGGTGGCAAAGAAAAATAACCTCCACAATACTCAACAAAACCATCAACAAACCGACGCGAAAACATTTCAATTTGCTAATGATATGATTGGATAGTACTTGTGTATTTTTAAAGCACTTAACATTTTATAGCTATAGTATGAAATACAATTTTACAAATAAACAAAAACAAAGTCTAGAAGGTTCTATAAAGTTCTAGAAGTTTGTAGGAAGATCTAGAAAGTTCTAGAACCGTTCTTCATTATTTCTGAACCACTGTTTATCGGATTATATAAAACAATTATTTAAAAAATATCAAAGTGTTATAATCTTAATATACAAATACCTATATATTATAGCTGGAATTCACTTAAAAACACCACAAACCTTCGCACCTACCGAATATTAGCTTGGTTTTTGTGGTATTTAAGATGAGCATTAATACATTTAAAAGATGTTCATACAAAATTGACTCGGTTTCTCTGGGTGAATATTTAGCCAATTCCTTTAATCACAACGAATCTCTTGTATGATCTACGCTTTTGATATTGTGGAGGTGTAACCATCCATGACTATTTTTTAATTAACTCACACAATTAATCAGGCATAATATATACAGTCAAGAATCACCTCTCAGACAATATATCATATATGTTAAATATGGCTATTTAAGGTTGATTTATTGGGAAGTATAATATGGCATATCATAAAAAAGTAACTCGTGACAGGTGAACCATACTCAGTAATACTAAATAAAATTAGATAAAATCATTCGCTTGATAAGTCGCTCGGCCGATGCGCGATCTCTTTATTCGTAACAAGTCATAAATAATAACACCATTTGTATATATCGATTATATTTTTTATTATTCGCCATCTTAGAGGTATACGAGTCACTTCGAAATTCTCACAAATATTAAAACCATGATAAAGGAACAGAGAGAATATCTAAAGTGATATTCACAAATTAGTGTCTTACATTTGTTCCGTTACAATGAAATACATATTGTATGTAAAATCAAAAGTCAATACAAATAATCGTATTATATTCATCATCTCGCTACAAAATAACCGTGAAATCTATATAGCATCTATATTTTCCAGAGATAACGTGCCGTAATAAAACCATTGATTTTTTCCCCCACAAGACAGATTAAAACTCTGAACTGTTTTCTTTTTCTCTGTGGCCACAAATACCCCTCAACGAGAAGAACCTATTTTTGTTGTTTTCTTTTTCACCAAATATAGGCAGTTACAGATTGCATCATTTATTGTCCCAATATACTCGATTTTCGCTGTATTCCAAGCCGTAAGTTCAAATTAAGTAGTTCTTCTCCAGAGAAATGCTACTTTCTAGAAAAAACAACCTCCCAGTGGATGTCTCCTTGGACTCAACAAACATCTCATGGGTCAATCGCTCTCTATCCTTCTTATCGTCATAATTTTCAAATCTTCTCTGTCTTAAATTTATATAATTCCCCTCATTCAAACAGCCTCTACCGTGAGTGACTCTTGAGCCATATGCTACGAGAACATTACTTTAAAAAATGTAATTGCATAAAAAATATTCCTTATGTTGTTATTGCATTCAACAGATGTTCCGTCCTGGGTAAGACGATAAACTAAGTCCAACAGCAAGGTCTCTGATCAGGTTTTGAGGAGCGTGGAACCAGCTCTTAATTGCTGGTTTTCCCAGGTCCAACTTGACCCGGGGTGGTAGCACCTCTTAGGGTTCCAACTATGGGTAAATAGTTAGCCTCCAAACTGGGGCTAAAACATTATGTAAGTGTAAAAATAAGTTTTTATACCAGAAATACTTTGTAAAAAAATATTACCAGCGATACATTTTTGAAAAAAAATAGATATTACCAGCTATACATTTTTGAAGAAAAAATATTGCCAGAAATATTTTTTTCGGCATTAAATAACCCATTGAAGTTGATATGCCGTAAAACCAAACCAAACCAAACCAAACAAAAACAAAACTGAACAAATGAAAAAAATGATGCTCACGCAATCTAAATGTTAGTTTTCTTTTATATGTTGATGCTATATAATTATGTATAAATTTATTTTTCTTTTTATCTAAAACTCTTGGAACTGCTACGTAACTTTGAAATATTTGGAAACGATATTACAATAACCCAGAGCATATCCTGTGAGTAAAACATCTGCATACCGACAGAAAATAAACTAAGTAAATATTTAAAAAAAAACACTAAAAAGGGGTGCAAGCTGTTCACTGTGTAGGGCGATATAATTTTTCTCTCCGGAAACTACCTTGCATATCTACCATTCATTCATGCTTAGAATATTGATCCAATTATATGGCCCGGTAACCTAGCTATTTATCTGGAGTTCATTGAAAAGATCCAAATTAAAAATCAGCAATATTACTGGTCCTGATCTGGCAGCCAGTTTCATTGGCTTGCCCACCGCCGTAAGATTACCTCTCTGTGCCTTTTTTACAAATAATTTCCCGGCGATTCTTCAGATGAGCTCTTCGCTATGGTACCTAGACTGCATGAATTTAAGCGCAATACTAGACTGGTGGCGAGATCTCATCAATTTACAGTTTACTAGATGTAGCCGTAACTTTATTCTGCAAATGTTTAAATGCAATGTCAATCGCTATCTACTGTTCTCCTGGTTGCTCTTTTTTTTTCTCTTCAATACTAATGTTGCTGGCTGTTCCTAATTCCTTCATACTTTGCGTACTAGTGGCTTTACTGGTTTAGTTCGGCTTATAACGATTACAAATAAACAAAAAAAAAAACCAAGGATGTGTTATTACAGGAATCTTTTATTCTATACAGTGTGGTGATTCTGAGAGAATTACTAGTTTTAACAGTATTCATTATTGACTGTCACACTCTTAAGAACGTTAGATATGCTGATGTCACAGAAATGAAACTACAACAACTCCTACAGAAGTTAGTGAAGGAAAGCAAGAAGGAAGAACTAAACATCAATTTTATGAAGATAGAAGTGGTTTGTCAGCAAAAGGGACAGTCAAACATATAAATTACAAATTGGGAACACCAAAATAAAATAAGTACATCATTTTAAATATCTGGGAAATGTTTTAACAAAGTACGGTAAGTGCGATTCTGAAATCCGAAGGCCCATTAAGGTAGTTAAATATCCCTTCCAAAAGCTAAGCAAAGTATTAAGAAACAGGGAAATTTTGTTAGAAACAACGAAAATAGTACTAAACTGTACATCTAATATTAATCATCCTATATGGCATTGGGTGCTGTCCGATCACATCAAAGATGAAGAAGAGTGTCGAACTAGCAAAATGTGGTCCTACAGATTGAATATGTGAGCAAAGATGACGTTTTAGAGAAAATGCAACCAAAAAGCACACTTACACTTCGCCTTAGAAAGAGACATTTGAAATTTCTAAGCATAATAAAGAAAGATGGCTTGAAAAATTTGATGCTTACAGGATATATTGAAGGCAATAAGGCCAGAAGAAAACAACGCATAATCTACCAACCCTGCCTGTAATATATGGCTGATGGAACAGGGTTTAGGAGAGATAAAAAAAATACAGCATTTACTAAGAGCTACAAAGGACAGGAAATCGTTGAGAGCCATGATCGCCAACGTCCTGAAGAGACACAACATTTCTCAATAATCTTAGTTTATGTTGTGTTGGTTTATTTTGCATATCCGCCCCTGTATTTTAATTTAATGACAAAATATATGTCTTGCTTAATATAATTAAATCTATACGTTCTTAGGTTTTAGGTAGGTATGTAAATATTCATCAATTATATGTGAATACATATTTAATAATTAATGGTATATTTTAACTGGATCGCGAAGAACAAAGCGTAACATAATTTTGTGTCGATATTCGATAAGTATACCGAATTATTAATAGTTAGGATCCAATAATTACTGCTTTAGATACCATTCGGGAAATGTATTGACAAATTAAATTATTAAATATTATATATATCAATAAGCATTATCATTATTTTTAATATTATAGTGATATATTAGAATACGCTCGAATGGTCTACGGCTACCTCAGCTCGAAATGTATTGCTACCAAGTAAATACTTACAAATATAAAGGACTGCTATTTAAATATCCCTGATCAAAGTCAAGGCTTAAAAGCAATAAGGAAAATAAAAACATATTTACCTACTCAAAAAAAAAAAGAAAGAAAATATTTAAATGTTTAAATATAATAACACTGATTTAGACATTAAAGTAGCCAAGATGTTTTAACATATTTTATAATCGACCAACCCAGCCCAGTGAATGGATAAAACGTGTCAACCAATGTTATATTCAAATGTCTTCATTTTCCTAAAGAGGAAGGCATTTACCCCTATAGTCGTAATCGCCGGCTACTCTTTTCCAAGCACACGCGTCTGCTAAGGTTGATCAACCAAACCTTGAAGAGGCCAGCTCAGGAAGTTGTTTACCAAAAAATTTGTTGAAAATGTCATCTCGGTGATCAACCCTTTGAAAAATTGTTGCATTCAAACCTTCGGTAACGATGACTTCGTGTCAGCAAAATTTTTAACCTGCCTTTGAACAGTTCCGTCAGCTCATTATCCTTCACAAGGCTTGAGTGAACCTGTGGTATGGTTAGCAGGCTGCACGCCGGAGTCATTTCCACCGATAATATCCTGACATATCGACCATGGCGAGATTGGAACGTGTGACTCTTAGTCGAGAAACGAACGTTCTAAACTCTCGGTTCATATCCTTTATTAATTTATTAACCATGCTGATAGGGGACAGGGAAGTTTCTATATGGTGGTTATATGAGAGCAGATTCCTTTTGGTGACATTAATATTTACAAGCCATTTTTTACCTCAGTTCACAGCTGATTGTAGGTCATTTTCGAGACCAACGATCCGATTAGCATAGCCGGATTTATTTTCGTTCATTACGCAGAGTTTGGCAGAGAAACATATAAATTGTCAGAGTAATTCGCTAATCATTAGACCACACAGATGCCCCCCGGTATACACTCAAGTTATCTTAATTCCAAAGTCATAGGAAACATTTATTTTGAACCATAATGAAATTTAAACCTAAAATTTTAGAAGTAAAATATGAATGCAATTTGATCAGGACACTGTTTTAAATTACTCAATATCTAATACTTCATAATTAGCACAATACAATTATCTATGGAATTAACTAATATAAACGTAAACCCGATTTGAGGTTCCTACAATATATCTTTAGATTCTTGGTAAAGATCAAAAAAGGCTTTGTAAATTTATCGATCCTGACATGACATTTCAACTTCAGTTAGTCTCCCATCACTGTGATATCGCTAGTATTTTTTATAACTATTTCAAAGTCAATTGTTTTAATGAGTTGTCCTCCGTGGGATCTCGCCCGCATGATCTTATATGTAGACTTAGATTGGTATCTAGGTCTCATCTGTTTATTGTTCAACTAGGGAACTGTAAGTTCTATTCTAATAGCATTTTTTTCTCGTACTTCGTTCTTGGGAACTATCTTCCCAGTTCGAGCATTCCTGACAAGTATGATCTTTAAATTTTTAATGCAACTTCAATAGCCATTTTCTGTTTTCCTTTAGCCTGTTATTTTATTGTCTTTTCCCCTCATTAATATTTTCTCATCTTCGTTTTATTTAACCTCTTCCGTCTCAGCGGCATTATCGCAATGCCCGAGGAGAAACGATTACAAAAATAAAATAAAAGAAGCGATATATTTTCTAGTAGTCAATAATCTGTTTTTAAACATATCACCCCAACCAAGGTGGGAGTGCCACTAGTACGTGGGGGCGGCTAAAGAGAGTGAAAGTAAAAGAAAAGACTGTATATGGCGCGGTGAAGAAAGTATAAAAAGAAGAACGGAGATCATGGTATCAGATGATGACGATTGACGTTGCATTTTTTTAAACTTTTTTTTTGTAGTTATCAGGTAATCAAGGAAATGAAAGGGAGTTACACTGACGGGAAGTGCGAGAGAAAAAGCTGCTGGAGTAGAAGTGGCGGTTGCATTTTATTATTTCAACAGTAAAAGGGTGGGACCGAGATGCCAAACATGTAAATTTCATGAAGTCGACATACCAGGTAAAAATAGCACATCAGAGCAGTTAACATGAAATATTTGTAGAAAAGACAGAGAAAAACCACATCACGTCTGTGAGAAAGTGACTGGAGATGTGATGCGAAGTCAGGGTCAATTACATTGCAGGTCCTTCTTAGGATTTTGTCGAGGACCTCGAGATGAACAGTTGGGGTATCAATATATATATAGCAACAGTATGCATAGATTTTTAGATGTATAGGTTGGACTCAGATTAGAAAAACCTTCTGGCACGTCACAGAGAACGAATTTACCTCGGGGTAGATGCAGCTTATAATTCAATGTAGTTATTTCACTTCAAGTCAGTGGAAAACGTGAGGCTAATTAGGCGCTGAGAGACGTTTTCGCGAAGTCGAGCATCAAACATGATGACAGGGGGGCAGGGAAGTTTGTCTATGGTGGCTAAATGAGAGCAGTTACATTTTGGTGGCATTAAAATTTACAACCTTTTTTTTTTAGTCCCAGTTCACAACTGATTGTATGTCATTTCCGAGGCCAACGGCCAGATTAGCATTGCCGGATTTACTATTGAGATAGTGTCGTCTGCACAGATGCTTACCTGAGATAATTGATAAAGATCAGAAACAGTGTAGGACACAGAATAGAGCCTTAGGGACCGTATATTATTGTGTATAAGACGACTTCATGTATAGTACGACCTTTGAAATGTTTGCACCAATTTTAACCCCTTCAGAAGAACATTTACATGAGTATATTGCTAACGGTATTGAAAATACATGATATTTAAGCTCTTCAAAATAATTACCTGTGTATAGTACGACGCCCTATTTTTTGCGTGGAATACAGATCATAAAAACGCGCATTATACTCGAGTATATACGATCTTTTAAAATCGCCATATCTTCTTTAATTGAAATGCCAAATAGTCAGGGATTAAAGAATCTTGACTACTTACTTGATTATCCGCAAAAAGCATAAAAAACCACAAATCATAAAGTATCGATAATTGATCTGCTTCGACATCTATCTCTATTCTACATTGCAAAATTATAAATATAAATTAACTTTGACATCACTAAATGCTAAACACTTGTAATTATAAACGATTATAATTGTTAAATCGTATTTAATTATCAGTTCAAATATCAAATCATAGTCATTGGTCTAATCTAAATGAAAAAAAATGGCTGCATTACCTGCCCTTTCAATTCAATAACGAACCAACACGTCAGTTTGAATTTTATTTCCTATTTAAAAAAAAAAAAAACGAAAAAGAAAACCGACGTGTAATCAGTGTTCAAGTCACCTTCACTTCATTCTTCCTAATTTGATCAGCTAATCGATAACTAATCTCATTAATAACTAACTTCGAAACGTTCCTGATTCTGTCCAATTAATATTGATATTAAAGAATGAAGTGAATTTTTATACGAAGTAGGCGGAACAAAGTCTTTAATAAATGATATTGCGTTGTAATTACCCAGAATTTGGATGGACAATCAAAATAGTGATAAAAAAAAAAAACAGCGAATAAATGTAAGAAGCTTCCAAATCTAAAATTATAATCAGAAAACAACCTACCGAAATTACTTAGATTTCAATGGCTTTTAAGGCGGCAAATATTAGACATTGTAAGCTTGGAAACACTATGGAATATGAACCGATTATACTACGGATTTTTTGCACAATTTTATTCGTTATTTTTTATTTGAATATATAATATCATTAGATGAAGGCGTTATCCTCTGTGAAGTTATTAAATAATATGGTGTCATTTTCGAAATTATCGGTGAATATTTTTAGTTTTTTTTTCTTACATTATATTAACGTTAAATGTTGGTATATAATTTCCATATTTTATATTTATTACAAGGAATAAGCATGATTATATGCGAACATACGAAACTTGATAGACAAGTGTGTATGTTATTTCTGGGAAAGATGCGAAAAGATGATTGCATCGAAAATCTTCAATTTCAATTTCCGTATCTCCAACTTGTACACGGCATTAACGTCTCCTCTATACATCGCTCGTTGACAAATAAGCATCTAGTTCCTGATCATTAATTCTTTAGCGTCTAAAATTTATAATCCCTATGTATTATCTGCGAATTGTCAGGCATTCTTAGGAAAGAAAGTGGAGAAGTTTTCAGTTATCTTCGCCAAGATTTGAAATTCAGATATCAACAAAGAAAAAAAAAACTGCCTCTTATCTATGGGTTAAATAGCAGATAGTCTTTGTGGGCGATGAATCATTTTCCACAGAGAAAACTTCTATCTTACAGGCGACATGTCTCTCTCGGCTCTATCAGTATTTCCAGGGAAAGTGTGTAGATAATCTACATGTCTTTATTTCCAACAGTTCTAACCTTCACATCTAAGACCCGCCATGCCATGAACATCGTACCCAAACACGTTCATATTAGATTTCGGAGGTGTAAGTTCTATTCAGGCAGTTTCTTCCCACGCACCGCTGTTTTGTGAATGCGACTCCCAAGAGGGCGCTTCTACGATCACTACAATCCTAGACTGTTCAAGTCTAAGATTAACCGCTATCTTCGACACATATTCCTATAATCTGTAACTTATATTCTTCAACACTCTACCTCGGGTGGCTCTTGGGCCTTTTACAGAGTGATTATAATTGTTGGTTGGTTCTTTGATTTTGTTAGCGGCATATCGACATCTATGGGTGGGTACCTCGGCGTGGTGTAATGTTAGCAAGCTTGTCTCGCTTAAATAGTTACGATTGGCGTGTGAGCTTGTTTCTCACTCGGTGCCCCATACTTTCGGCCTTGTGCCATATCAAAACTACGCATAGAAAATAGTATCGACCTCTATGAGTTATTTAATACCGAAATGTAAATATTTTGAAAAAAAAATTATGGCTTCAACTAAATATGTTTTGAACGCAGTTGTAGGTCTTCAACTACAGATAAAATGTATTGTTTGTTAATTTTAATATAAATGGTTATTTTTGGTAATTTTATATAAAAATGTATTGCTGATATCTTTATTATAAAATTGTATTTTCATGCTTTCATATAGTTTTTGTTTTTTTATTTGGGGAGTCCACTATTTGCACCTAGGTCGGACCTCTGACACGTGCTATCTCCGGGTCAGGATGTGCCTGGAAACAACAATAATTAAGATGTGGTTCCACGCTCCTCAAAACAAGCAATCTCCAGATCTCGCTGCCGGATGTAGTTTAATGTCATACCCAGGACTGGGTCCTAACTGTAAAAAGAAAAAAAAAATATGGTCAATTACTTCATAGATTTCCATCCAAAATAATAAGGTTAATTAGACGCCAAGAAAAATTGATCAGGAAGCATAACCATTATTCATTATATGTTTTATTCAAGAACATAAATATGTAGAGCATTATTATCTGTCTATATTTCTGAGATGAGATACTATGTACACTATTTACATTATTCGGACTATTGTCCTCATTTTTGTTGCCATATTTATCCCGACCTTTCGGCTATTGTACGCTCCGGCCTTCTTCAGTTGGTTTGAATGTTGAATTGAACCCTTTATTTCGCTCGCTCGTGTAGACTGTTCTAGTTACACGTGCCGTATCTAATGGATGTCAGTTATCAGCTATCTCCTGTTAATTCCCCTCTCCAGATTCTCCACCGGATATTAACCAGGCATTGAACTCACAACTCTTTGGGCCCTGGCACTAGATCTAACCAACGACTTTATCCACTGTGTCATGTGTCCTTAAGATACTGGATTCAATTGTTATTCTCCTTTTCTTAGACTCAAGAATAAGATAATCTTTTCTATTCCGTTGAATGAAATGAACTAAAGACTTGAACGAAATATCGACACTACGTTTCTTTATTGTTAGCAATTTAGAAAAGAAGATCTTTACTCGTTTGCTGATTTTTATCTGCACACCTTGCGTATGGATTTGACTTTGTGATGAGACTGATTCCGACTTACATCTAAAAAAAATTGAGTTTATTAATCACAAAATATAATCAGTATCTGTCTATATTTCTAAGATGACGTTTTATGTACACTATTTACATTATTCGGACTATTGTCCTCATCTTTGTTGCCATATTTATCACAACGTTTCGGCTGTTGTTCATCTCCGGCCTTCTTCACGTGGTTGGAATATCGAACTGAACCCTTTATTTTGACAGTTACTTATATTTTGACAGTTTCTGAAATTTTTGGGGGGAAATATTAAAATCCTGTGTGTAATTCATATATTAGTTGGCAGGTTCCTTTTTAAATATCTTTTATGAATCATTATTTTATTATTTAATCAGCATGGCAATTACTAACCTCCAGGAGAGTGACTCGTGCCTTCTCCGACTAATATACTCGCCTATATGAAGTGGAAAGACTTTTGCTTGGTCTGCTGCTGTGAAAGTTGGTTCACTGTTTTGTGATAGACAATTTTTATCTCCAGAATCTATCTTACATATTTACAAGTCTACCATTCGTCCATGCAGAGAATATTGCTGCCACATATGGTACGCTGCTTCTGCTATATATTCAGTGATACATGATAAAATCCAAAGAATCGATATTATTGATCTTGACATGGCGTCTCGATATCAGTAGTTTCCCAAGCCGTAAACTTATTTCCCTATGTCTCTTATAGAAATATTTTCATTATCTGTCTATATTTCAAAGATGAAGTATTATGTACACTATTTACATTATTCGGACTATTGTCCTCATCTTTGTTGCCATATTTATCACCTGAAGAAGGCCGGAGCGTACAACGGCCGAAACGTTAGAAAAAAATGATAAATATGGCAACAAAGATGAAGACAGTAGTCCGAATAATGTAAATATTGTGTATATTGTTAGGTTTTGATTTCCAATGGTTTCCGATAAAAATTGCATTATGTAACTGACGTTTTCAAAAAAAAAAAGTGTGTCGCTATTCATTGATTTATTTGAACAATATGCCGCGTGGTTTTTTATCGGATATATATCTTTAATAAAGATATAGATAATATTTTTTTATAGATATTTCAGTCTTAGAATTCGTACAATCTGACCATAATATCAACTTAAAAATAAATGTTCTTTAATTAAAAGAGAAAATAATTTAGTAAGTTGAAAATATATAAAGAGTTTACAGATTTTCCTCAGTAAAATTAGGTTCATTTTCTTAGATTTCACCTTTTGTATTACATCTTCTTGTAGTTCAGGGTGGGTTATTTAAAGAGAATTGATAAAACAAATAAAATGCGACAGGAAAACGATTTTGATTTACTGAGCTGTGCATCTTCACACGTCAGGCGCGAGAAATTCGAAACTTTAGCGTTTCTACGGACTTGCTTTATCATAAAAGGTATATACGCTTGTATCACGTCCTCTGGCTACATATAATATATCCATCTATGTAATATTAAAATACTAATAACAGTAAAAGTCTGTGAATCGTGCGTACGGCGACCGCCACGCGCATAATGATTCTCTTTCCACCTCTCTGTGATTTCTTCCGTGTTTATTTGTATTAGGTTGGCGCAAAAATAATGACGTAATAATGTCGTTTTTGACGTTAAAAAATACGTCATAAAACGACATTATTATGTCATTATTTTTGCACCAATCTAATATTTCAGCTTTCTTTAAACAAACCATATTTTCAATATTTAAAATATTTTTGACTTATTTAAAAACAATATTTTCAACGAATATGATTTTAAAATATTTTTTTTTTTAATTTAAAAAAAAATAATTTCATCTGATTTAAAAATATTTCAAGTGAATAAGGGTTAGAAATACGAGATATTTATACAGTAAGTGTCATACCTATAACTACAGAATGAACTCTTCCTAACACTATGTATACTACGCCTCTCAAGAGAGAGGGTCGAATCGAGTCGGGCCGATAGTAGTTCACTCCAAACATCTTGTATTATTATTTCGTGTAATATACCTTGGTTATTTCTAATCTTGTGTTCCTGTTGTTCTTTTTTGGTCCTAACATGGAACATAACAGTATTATTCTATCAATATAAAATATGTAAGGAGGAAGTCAGTCTTCTAGGGCGTCTTGCTAATCCCCGTTACACAGGCACATTTGTGTATGTTCAACACCCAGAGAACCCACCTGTAAATATACTTAGCGGACCTTGGTTACAATTTCTAAGAGATTGCGTGTTATCTAGCATGATCAACAATCTGAACAAGGCAAGTACGGTCAAAACCTCGGTCACGATGACTTGGGACTTCGTGCTAGCATGACGGCTTTCGCTCACAAGGCTTAGGTTAAACCGGGGTATGGTTTTCAGGCAGTTTCTAATGACAAATCGACCATGGTGAGATTCGAACCCGAGTCTCATGGCGAACATTCCAACCACTTAGTCACGTTCTCATTGTAAGAATATGCAAAGGAAGAATAAAAAGTAAGATTATAAAATAAGATTACCAAACAATTCATGGAAAAAAATCACAAAAATGGGATTAACAAATATGGGATTAACAAATATATCTCTCTATATATTTCTGAGATGAAGTACTTCAACTATTTATATTGTTCGGGCCGTCGTCCTCATCTTTACTGCCAAATTTACGAGGTTTGAACAGGTTAAAATTGTTTTGATCGGGAAGCAGCCTTTTGGGTTTAGGTTCTACAGGGTAGCAATTCGCAGGGCATATAAAAATAAATGTTGGTAGTTCACTACAATGAGCGTGGCATATCGGATCTTAGCCGTAAAGGTTAGGTCTGGTGGATTTATTGAGTGTAGATCATCTGGACACTCCCCACTGGAGTAGAGATAGAACAGTAAGAGGCTTTCGACGACTCAACTGTGAGAATGTGTTTGTACAGTGAAATGTAATTTGTCGCTTAGAAGGACGTGGATAGGTTTTGCTCATTATCGCGTGGAAAGTAAAGACAAGGCAATCCCGCTTATATATGTCAGCATTGCTTTATTTTCCGCCTAACCTGGCTCTTGTGAAAGCAGAGGATAGCAGGAGGAGTGGGGTGGTTTGTGGAGCGTTACAGGGGAACAATCATTTACCCAGCATCTTTAGCGATGGATCGTAGGTTCCACTTGAAGTCAGAGTTGAGCTTGTCTCAATAATCGGTCAAGACACGGGGCCTCCCTAAAGAAACATCCGTTCACACGATTGGTGAAAGTTCTGGGTACGATAGACGATGATGAAAGGCCTCTATATTGGTCTTTGAAGACATTGAATGTGACCAGCCATTTTTTTCCCACACAGACCTGATAGAATTATATCAGATATCAGCTGTCAAGATCTACTCTTTATTGTTCATTTACAATATATAATATAATATAATATTACGATATCGATTAGTCTATTCCCCTACTGCTTTATTCCAGCCAGTGTTTTAAACTTCATTTTTGTTCAAGTATTTCATATGATTCCAGTGCCTACCGCGGCTATTACTCTTAATCCATTTCGATTCCTTAAGATATTTGTTTGATTCTTTGTTTTTATGCACCGTGTCACTTCGTGAAGTGGCTTTCCACACCTTCGTATTCTCTGTAGCTGCAAGCAACGTACTTCTCGTCGCCGTTCTACCATCCACCAGCGCAAAGTCTTTAAGTCGGCCATGCGCTGTTCTCTTTGTCTCCTGTTTTAAATATCTCCGGCGAGATTGCTGCCATATATGGTCTGGTGCCCCTTCTGTTTGCCTTGGGGTTCTTGATAGGCTCCAGAGGCGGATATGCAATGTAGTTGGCCCTGCCCTGGAGTCTCCTCTACAGTCACTTTCTCACAGGTTCCCAGACGTCATGAGTTCCAGCGCCTTACGAGGCTGGCATCCCGCTCTCACCCCTTCACTGTCGAAACTCCTAAATGTAGCCGTCTCTTCTACTCTAATAGCTTCATGTCTCGCACCTCTCGCCTGTGTAACTCCCTTCCCTATTCCAGTTTATCTGTGAGCTATAATCTCCAGCTATTCAAGTGTAATGTCAATCGACATCTCCAGTTGCCTTGATCTATCCACTACCCTCATCCTTTTTTCTATCACTCCTATCTGATCTTGCTCTAAACCTTCTCTAACCCCTTGCGTCCTAGTGGCTTCCCGCCTTGCTTGGGGTGAAATGCTTAAAAAAAAATACTCACCAAGCCTCTTTCCTCATTATTTTCACAAATAGATGAGCCTGCCTCTTTCTTATTTGAAGTAGACGTCTCTATAGTTGCAATTCTCCTTTACACTTTCTCTTTTTCAAATCAATAGTATTCATAACACCCTTCACTCGAATCACATTAGTTAATTCGAGATTTTAGTAAAGTTAACCAAATTAACTAATCAGTGATTTGTAGCTAAAAGTCCTCTTCGTATGCTTGTGTTATAGAATCTGATTTAATTCATATATTTCTCAGTCCACCGATAGTCGTTAATCCCGTCTATAATATTCGGTATTTAGATGCACACCCACGGCGAAGCGTAATGGGACACAAGGTCGTGCTTAATGTGGGTTTATCGGCGGTATGGACCATCTCCATTTTGATGACGCCTCAGGTGCCGTGCAATAAAGCCAACCATATCCCAAATGAGGGGTAATAGCAGTGAGATGACCAATAATTGTCGGAAGATCGAACTCGTCTTGCGACTAAAATACGCGAATATTGCATTCTCACGTATTATATTCGATGTCTACTTTGCAGCCAGTATGCGACAGAAGTTCAGTTAAATGTGAGGAACCCAAGCGCGTAAATCCGGGCCAAATTTCCCAAATAGGCAAGCCCCTGCGATCGTCGGATGCGCTAGCATCTCTTAGATGCAATGGCTGTGGTACTGCCGCGGGCAGCTGTTGTCTGGGACGGGTCACCGCAGTTCTTTTGGTAGGTCTCTGTCTCAAGACACGGACACAACTGAAAGATGATAAACTTGCTAAGATACACGTAATCACGGAAGCCCGATGTATCGAGTATCGTAAATACCCCTACCTTTAAAGCTTAGACAGTCATTTACATATCACTAAAATTAGGCTTCACTTGAGTTAACAAATATCAATGTTTCTCTCGTTTTATTATTCTTCCGATAGAATTCTTATAAATTCTATTTTAATGATGGAAAACTTTTCGGACGGTATTTCTTGGTAATCTGAAGACATTAACAAATCGATATGTGAATTTTCAATAGAAATTTTAGTAACATATTTTACTCACGTGATTCAAGAATCTTTGATTTAAATATATTTTATGAATCTAACTCTCTATAAAGGGAGTCACTTTAATATAATTAGTTTTTAGAAGTGAATGCAGGGATAAAAAAATAAAATAAAATAAAAAACATTCTGGAAGGAGAGAGATAATATACCGGACAAAATTGTCTTTTCCTCAGTCGTTTTCTGACAGTAATCTGAAGTACATTTTGCTTTTAAATGTCTATGAATATAATCAAAATTAGTAGAATATAATGGAGCCAAAAGTTTATCCAAATATTATCCAACTCAGGCGTAAATTTATAAAATTATATCTACTTCCCAAATGCAAATACGTATTTAAATAGAATAATTTATCCAAAATGTAATGAAATAATCATAAAAACGCGCATCTTTAATATTAATATTAAAGTGATAAATATAGTTTCTATAAACATACAGAATAGATAGATTTTTCGTCAATATTTCGAAATGTGACTATGAACCATAATGTATGTTCATGTATATTTGCCATAGTCAGATAATGATTCCTGTACATCTATCAGTCTCTTCATGTCTTAAGTGCGAATCTTTTCAATTTGGTTCTTATCGGTTTATCTGTCTATCGATATTTGCTTTTTATTTTCTTTCTCTATATTTATCTTTATTTCATTTCATGTCAATCTATCTATCTATCTATCTATCTATCTATCTATCTATCTATCTATCTATCTATCTATCTATCTATCGATTGCCTCGATCTCTACCTTTCTACTGTCTTATTATCTATCTATCTATCTATCTATCTATCTATCTATCTATTGCCTTAATCTCTACCTATCTACAAACTTATTCTATATCTATCTATCTATCTATCTATCTATCTATCTATCTATCTATCTATTGTCTCAATCTCTACCTTTCTACAGTCCTATCTATCTATCTATCTATTGCCTTAATCTCTACCTTTCTACAGTCTTATTATCTATCTATCTATCTATCTATCTATCTATCTATCTATCTATCTATCTATCTATCAATTGCCTCAATCTCTACCTTTCTACAGTCCTATCTATCTATCTATCTATCTATCTATCTATCTATCTATCTATCTATCTATTGCCTTAATCTCTACCTTTCTACAGTCTTATTATCTATCTATCTATCTATCTATCTATCTATATACAATCTTTTTATCTATCTATCTATGAATCACCTCATTTTCTATCTATCTCTATATTTCATTTTCTATGTATCCATCCATCTCATTCTCTCTCTATGTTTTCTTACTGATATATGTACATATGATTGAACACCCTTGGAAATGATAAATCTGATAGAATAATTGTTTCGCATATGAAGAGATCAAAGGAAGACATCACATTTGAAATCTGGATGACACACGTAGGTTTACTTTCGCCTCTGGTGCGTATTGAAGCATCTAACATTCTTTGTAGCAGAAAACACATTGCTCCTCCCACATGCACATACAATATATAAATAAATACACAAATACACACACTCACACTCTCGCTTTCTCTCTTGCGCCATATATATATATATATATATATATATATATATATATATATATATATATATATATATATATATATAATGAGAAGAGTTTACAGTCATTACAACGAGAGAAAGGTCTATATATTGAAAAGATAAGAATGCAGATAACTTTCCCCACCGTTTCTCGGACCAATCTTAATTGATTTATTAACCTTCAAGGAATGTTCTCACTGCCAGTTCAAGAAAGACATTTGTGTCACTACCACACACAAGAAAGAATTTTTGACATCGAGAATGTTTAGCATCGAAAAACATACGGAAAATTAATTCAGTTTAATAATATGTGAAAATACCCACACTTTCTCTGAAGAAGTTCTCGAGACCCGAAACCCGTGTTGCAAAATTATGGAAAATAAAGCATAATATATATATATATATATATATATATATATATATATATATATATATATATATATTCACATTACAACCAGAAACGTGTGAGGTTTCTCTTTCTCTCTCTTATATATATATATATATATAATTATTTATTTAAAAATATGATTCCAAATCGCTACATAAGAGGTCTCATGTTTCAAAACAAGTTATATAATTTTTTTTTTATCTAATAATTCAAACCAAAAATCTGATGATGCCTACAAAAACCGTTAACTCGTGTCTATTATTTAATAGATTATTATTATTTAGAAGTTTAATAATGTGCAATTTTTCATGGAGGCACAAAGGGCATGTGTCATCCCAAGCTTTACATGTTCTAGCCTTGTCAATAATTTTCCATTTAACTTTTGGTGTCCTATTTGTTTCCTTCAGGTGCCAAATATATTTTGATAGTGAAGTCTGATTAGATAAAAAAAATAAAAAATTATATACTTGTTTAACAAATAGCCCAATCATCAGATTCATAGTAGGAATAATTAACTACAAACATGCATACAACATAACACCCTTCATAATCCATAGCCCAAATAAGTAGTTTAAATACCGTACATAAAAGATAACCCTTTATGAAGTCGTCAAAAAACAAACGTTACGAAAGTTTTTCTTTTTTTATATGCACAATTCCCTTTCATAATAAAATAAAATAAATAAATATCCATAGACAAGCAAACTAGACGAAGGTTAATACATTTTCCGTTTCATTTGAGACACCCCCACCTTTCCCCGACTTGACATCTTGAAAGTATCTCTATACCGCTATTTATTATTAACACCCGACACTCGCCTACCCAATTTAAACAATTCGCCCTAGCTGTTACCATGGGGATTTTGATTTCAATTTTTAAAACAAGTAAATTTCAGATATACGTTATTCCAACAAAAATTTCGCTTGAAGATGGAACGGAGCCCATTTTAATTTAAATTCAATTTAATTTAAAGGATTATATTGTAGTTTTCAGCTCTTGTTTTGAAACATGAGAACTCTTATGTAGCGATTTGGAATCATATTTTTAAATAAATAATTATATTTATGCTCTACTTTTGTATCGAGCACTATTTTTTAAAAATAATAAGTAAAATACTAAGGGACTTTGGATTATTTACCTAACCAGTTCCTTCCTATTTTCTATATATTTTCACACACACACACACACACACACACACACACACACACACACACACATATATATATATATATTATGAGTGTATTTAGGCAGCATTTTTTCATTCATGTACGTTTCATTAAATAGTATAGACAAGTGTGGTCTATTTATTTTAAATATTTAAATTTATTTTAATCGACAGCACTTGTCTATATTATTTAATGAAACATATATATATATATATATATATATATATATATATATATATATTCAACAAATCACACATGTGAATTTATTAAATCCATGTTTTTGCAAACTGGAGAATTGTCCCGTCTTATCATACATGATATTCTGACCAATATAAGATCTATTAATTGCAATCTTAGATTCAGAATTCCTGATATATTACTACAAGTAATGAGAATAACAGTTATTTTTAATTATTGGGGATGGTAATTGTCACCCATAACGTTAATGCTTGTGGAATGCTTCCCCAGAAAGAATACACAACACTGTCATTCGCTCTCATCTATATTGCTACCTATATAGAACATGCACTTGACGTCGAAGATAAATTGTACCGAAATATAAGAAAAAAACAAATCGAATCGGACCAAGTCAAGTTCTTGCGGAAATTCTGCATCGAAACAGATCGTATCCTTGTGGAAAGAAAACCATACATCATCGTTGTTGAGAAAAATTGATTGACCGATTTGATATTACGGCTTATCATCCCTTTATTTATTCCGTTTTCCGGAGTACACGTGTTTGTACTTTTCAGACATAGACGAATAAACCCGTTCAAAGCATAATTTTCAAAGATCAGTTACAGGCGTCGATCTTAATTCGGCTTATACCCTTCTGAGTTCAATTGTCAACTCATACGTCTGGTGTACTTCAAGGTGCCTCAGTTTCTTAGTTACGACAATAAAAACCAAAACACAGTCAAACCACGTTTCACGAATATAATTCCTTCCTGAAGGTCGTTTGTAACCCGAAATGCTCGTAAACCGAAATTATTTTTCCAATAGGAATACATGTAGTGAAAAGACGTTCATAGCACAATAAAAATGGAAAATAAATACAACATAGTAATGTACACAACATGGCGGTCGGCACAGAAATTATTCCGTTCGGGTTAACTCGGTTCGGCAAAGTTGTTCGAGAACCGAAGTTTTGTTCGATAACCGAGACATTTTCATCTCGAATTTTTCTGTTCGATTTGTGCGACATGTCAGAGCTTTGAGCACGGAGGTTGCACTGTAAAAATGTCTGAAAATGAAACGTTTTATTTTTTTCCAAAATAATTGGCTGAAAAAGGGTTAAAGTCAAAACAGATTTCGGATTGCGGAGGTCGCTTAAAGTTTGAAAGACAAGAGTTAAGTTGAAAAATAGACATATATCATATTTATTAATTTTTTCATATTTATTAATTTTATTTAGAATGCTGTTCAACATGTACAAAGCTTAAGAGCCACTCGATATAGAGTGTTACAGTGTAAGAGACACCACCACAAGCAAGATAATAATGCCACCAAAATGCAAGAGGCACCGGAAGTGAAGTAGAAGGAAAAGACATGAGAATGAACCGGAAATGCAATCCTAAACATGAGAAAGGATAAACCTCTACTTCTGTTCAGAAAGGCGAGAAAGAAAGCAAACCGAACGATATTTGTTAACATTTAGAGAAAAAAGTATAATCAATGGATTACGAATATAAAAAGTAATAATTAAGAAGAATAGAAGATATTTCATGTGCTTTTTGTCTCCATTTATCTTTGTGTAAATGTATGCATCTTCTATGAGTTCGTATTAAATGAGTTCTATAAATTCTTGTTATGGATTTTATTTATTTATCAGGTAAGAATTCACAGACACAGAGACAGGTATGCAGTTTGAACAATTACTTCCAAATGTGTAGCTAATACATAACCGTTAAAAAAATGTAGTTATTGTTAAACAACTCAAAATCAAGAATGCGTTCAGGAAACTTTTTTTTATGTTGATATATAAATAGACTAACCCAAGTATGTTTATGGCATTGATTTTTCCAGTCCGCTAACTGTTATCACTCTTTCTAGTAGTGATAAAGTTTGGTTGTAACATTGTTTAAAATAGTGTAAGAAATCCTATTGATTATGTTATTTTTCTTTCCGATTTCCCTTTGCTAGGCATTATAGTTGCTGCTGCAAGTCTTAATATGATGTGGTTTCTCTTATTTGATACAATCATTTGCGGTTCTCTAGCATCAATCTAGGAGATCTGGGTGAAGATAGTGTTCTTTAAGAAAGACATGGTCCATTCGCATGAAGCTATAATAAAAGGTACAGAGCATCGTTGGAGAAAGAGAAACTTGAAGGATACAACATATATAAGTTTGTCGGTACCTTCAGGTAAAGCAAGTAATGATTTTAACACTATGGCGTTTTCTATGTTGAATAAATTAAATGTGAAGGAACATTATTGCATAGTAACATGGGTACGGGTAACGTACTGGACGCTGTAGAAATTGATTGGTCCAATTAGTGACTCTTTCTGTTGTCATTTTGTTAGGCTGAAGAATTGACAAACCATGTTCTACTTGAATAGTTTCATAAAATGGAACCGTGTTCTACTTGAATAGTGCCCTGAAATGGAAAGAATCCGATTGTAAAGCCTTGCTACAGCTACAAGAAAAAATGATTAAATTCATGAGAAGATAATGACATTTTATTAAAATCAAATTAAACTGTGTAGTTGCTTTTAACTTTCTGAATTATATATTGAACTGTGTGCTTTTTGCATAATTTCAAACAGAATGTTGCGAAATCGTGATTAAAACCTGATCTCTTTGGTATACAGAGGTTTTATTTATATGTGCATATTTGCATGGCATCGCAGATCGATATGGTTTATGTGCTCTAATCGAAACTAAATTATACTCAAGCTGTTTTCATTTTCTTAGATCAATGCGATGATCATTCGATTCTCCCAATAACAGAAGATATCTGGGGACTTCGATCTGTGGCAGTCTGCCCAATAAAATTACTACAACAAAAACTTATATTCACTATTGATGAGCAGATTCCGATATATTGATTGGTTAGAGACTGCAAAATTGTGCTTCGAATTCTTTCAGAATTTTACCTTTTACTTAATGAACTTATATATATATATATATATATATATATATATATATATATATATATATATATATATATATAAGTATATAAGTATATATATATATATATATATATATATATATATATATATATATATATATATATATACAGTGGCAATCCGCTGAACAGTGACAATGGACATTTTGGTTGTCCTTTGGTGTCATATGCTTTCGTAGCATGAAAAATCATGGTTCTCCACAGCTTCTTAGTTTGTGACAATATTTCTAGTGGAAAGTCGTTCAAAAAACACGAAAAAAAACTTTAAACGCAGCTTTACAAATTATATTTTTTATTATTGAATATAAAATCAATCTTTGTTTTCTTTCAAGTTAAAATAAACGATTTACAAATTCCTCGCAAACAATGACGAACGGAAAATACTTTGTTTTACTGCTTTTACAACACAACCGAAATAAATTGCGTTACTATGAGTGAAAAGATGTATGCGACAATTTAACGCGGGAATCACGTATTATTGTTGTTTTATTTATATTTGTAATTTTCCAGCAGTCTGTTCTGTTGTTACTACTGATAATATTCACATGTTTACAGATCTTCTCTTGCATCATATATTTTAAGATATTCGTAAGAAGGTACTTAAACTCAATAATTGTATTAAAGACTAAGTAAAGAATGTTGAGTACGAAGATTCTTGTCAATTGTTTATAAAAAAAAAAGAAAACTAATAGTATTCATTTACATTACACTATTTATAAAAAAAAAAGCAAAAAAACATCGGTTCACAGGAAGTTAAAAGTAAGATTTATCAAACTCAGAAGTTTATTGGTTAATAAATACAGTCCCCACTTTTTAACATTTATTATGAGCAAAAATATATTTAAATATTTTCTACGATTATCTTTCAGGATATTGCCGTCTAAGATTTGAAAGCTTGAATGACCTTTAACATATTGTCATTGATTAGTTAATAAATGCTAATGTGGAAATTTGAATCTGGAGCTCGTGTGAGCCTATTTTCGCATGAGTCTTTGTAAAATCTGTAGAATTTTCTTCAATTTTCTTACGGGTTTTACTTTATTGTTCTCCCTGACTCTGAAAGCCACTTATACTTGTTAGTTAAATTACTAGTTGTTTCCTTTTGTCCAACTAGCTTTCAATATACCTGGGGACTCTTTATCTAAACCGTCTTTTTTGAGTAGGTATATCAAACAATTTATCTGTTGGTCCTACTCGCTGTATTTGAATCTCTTCTCTGTCTCTGAGGAAATCGTCCAACATTCGCTGCCGTAAAGAATGACAGATATCATGTAACAGCTCAGTATTCTTTTCTTTGTAACCAAAGAGGAAGGTTCATCAGAAGAATTACTATGAATTCTTTTATAGTAAGGGTAAATGGAAGCTACATTTCGGCTATGAGGAAGTGACTGTAGCCGAGCTACTAGACCAGCACCATCAGCATTGCAGATTATTCTTTGGATTTTATCAATGACCATTAAGTATATAACCTGTTGTCCAGATCATATATGTTAACAATATTCAAAGCATGGACAAATGGTAGATTTGTAAATGACATTCTTCTCACAATAAAATATTCACTCTTGTTTCTTATTTTTATCCTTATTAATCCTATGTACTCGCCTGCGCGAACGTAGGCACTTATGCTTTCCCATTGTTCTCTTTAGTTGTTTAGTTGTCACTGGATTAGTTTCCGTTGTCTTTTTCGGTGGTATGGCATTCAGATTTTCTTTTACTTAGACTCGATGCCACCGAAAGTCGAGAGAAATTGCCTATTCCTTTAGAACCACAGCTAGGTTAGTGAAATAGAGAAGCATTCAGGCCTTTTCCAAGGGCATTTGCACAACATTGAACGCAGCAGACTAGCTCGAATCTTGATTCATATATTTTAACCCAATTTTAAACCTCATATTTGAAACCATTTTTAAGCCATATATCTTAACCCAGTTTTGAACCATATATTTTAACACTGTTTTGAACAATATATTTTAACCCAAGTTTGCAAAAATATTTTAATCGTTCTAAACTATACATTTTCGACCACATTTAATCCATATACGTTAACCCGGTTTTAAACCATATATTTTAACCCACTTTAGAACCATATATTTTAACCCTGTTTTAAAGCATATATTTAACCCAGGTTTGAACCATGTATCTTAACTCAGTTTTGAATAATATATTTTAACCCAATTTTAAACCATATATTTTAACCCCGTTTTGAACTATACATTGTAACCCAAACAATGTTGTTAAAATTTGATTTAATCGAATAAAAAATTCTCATTTAATCGAATGGAATATATTAAAGAGATTTCTGTCGAAAAAAAAATTAATACCCATATTCAAAATAAAATGGAGCCTTTGTATTCTCCGACGCCTCAAACATCAAACATTGATAATAAATAATCGATAGATGACCAAATTTAAACCAACAGATTAATTATTTAGCATGAGCGGGTACAAAGCTAAATCATAGTGGCTGAAAATTAGGTAATGTTATTGCGAAAATTTTCCGATTTGAAAAAAAATGATTTATCACAAATTACTGTTAGAATTTCTAGATCTTACCACGGATCGAACATCGACCCCTGGTTGCAATGATAAAACATTAACTACCTTAACAACCAAAAGAGAAATAAAGAATGTATAATTCCCAATGTCTTTTCAATGTTTCCTACATGATGTTTATATTGTGCATCGTAATGAAATAATCGACTTATAATTATTAAGTTTCGTCCATTACAGGATCTACTAATGTGTCCAGTTGTCGTGACACTTTGAATTTCATCAAGGCTCGAGTGCTTACAGTATTGGCAAATAGCGATTTACAACTTTACGAGTTCAAACGAGTGCCGTGTTATTTTCACAGCCTTTATCACAGTACGGTATATTTACGTATATATTTATCAAATACTTTCTTGATACTTACTTGGCTCCCTTTGTACATCAAAGAAGAACCAATAGCAGATTATTCTATTATGGCAGTCTAACAAGTGGGTAGATTCTGCTGGCTTTGAAAATAATTAGGAAATGTGGTCTTGAATATGGCGCAACATGCCGGTTGCGTTTCTAGCGACCAGAAAATGGTGGATTACATGGCGGTCTCGATTAATACCTGTAAGTGTGTGTGTGGGTGTGCTTGTGTGTGTGTGTGAGAGAGAGAGAGAGATAGTATGAGAGTGATTAAGAGAATATGAGATAGAAAGAGAGAGTTTCAGAGAGAATGACTTATGTGTGATTGTAGAAGAGAAGATAATTCTCAAAGTGCCTATGAAAATTGTTTACTTGTTTTTCATGTTGCTGATTTACACAACTTCAAGTTATTAATGTTTTTGAAATAGTTATAATATTTTATGCAAGTGTGAGCGAATTGCTTGAGAGAGAGAGAGAGAGCGTTGCAGCATTTGTGAAAAAGATAAAATTACAGCGTTTGCGAGAGAATTAGAGTGAAATATAGCTTTTGTATGGCGAGATTACAGTGTTTGAGAGAGCGAATTCAACGTTTGATATATATATATATATATATATATACCCCCCACCCACACACATATATATATATATATATATATATATATATATATATATATATATATATATATATATATATATATACATATATATATATAATCTCAGAATTTGAGAGAGAGAATTACAATGTTTGAGAGAGAAAGAGAAAATTACAGATTGTTCGGGTGAAATAATTACAGCATTTGAGTAAAAAGAGAGAGAGAGGGGGAGGGGAAATTATAAACGTTGGAGTGAGAGAATTAAAGCGTTTGAGAGAAAGAGAGAGAGAAAGAATTACAGCAATGGAAAGAGAGAATTACACCGATTGAGAGAAAGACAGAGACTTATAGAGATGGGGAGAGAGAATTACACCGACTGAAAGAAAGAGAGAGAGAGAGAGAAAGAGAATTATAGCGATGGAGAGAAGAAATAAACAATTACAGAGTACGAGAAAGATACAGAGGTGAAGAGAGAGATGGCGTTTGAGACAGAAAATTACAAGGTTTGATAGAGAAAGAGAGTGAGAGTGAGAGAGAATAAAATCCTTTCAGAGACAGGGAATTACGGCGTTTGAGAAACAGAGAGATAATGAGAGCCAATATGAGAGTCAATGTGGAAAAGTGATAAAACGTTCAGTGAGTATAATATGTTTTATCTCAATGATTCTTGTCGCCGATCTATAGATTTTCAAGAAATATTAAAAAAAAAAAACAATCACATCAATAGTTTATTAATTAAAATATGGATCTTACTAAATCAAATAAGTTTCCTAAAATGTTGTGATTATACTAGAAATGACACTGTATTTCATAAATAGTCTCCACAGTTTTAATACAATTTAATTCTACGATTATCATGGCAGCTTTCAAATGTATGAAAAACATACAAAGTTATTTCTCTCACGTATCAAATATACTTGTACGTAATAGGATATAATATTGATATTACTTGTACGTAATAGCATATAATATTAATATTGGCTTCTCTGATGAGAGTCATCAGAGAAGCCAAACGAAAATCCGGTTGAGCGATATTCCTCTAGGGACGTTGGGAAGGAAATAGTGTCTTCATTAACAGCCACCATAGAACAAAGAATTAAAAAAAAAAAGACGTCTTATTATAGAATGTAGTTTAGAGATGGTTACAAGAAACCATCTTTGAATCATCTCCATATTTCTTCGTTGATTCTTATTTTCCTATGAACCCAGCGTTATTCCAAATTTCTAAGAAAGTTGGTCTATTGCAACGTACTAGATAATTTTTTCTCGCCTGAACCTATCTTACACATTTATAATTCTATCATTCCTCCGTGCAGTGAATATTACTGTTACATCCGGCTTTTTGCTATGTATTTTGAGATTCTTCATAAAATGCAAAGAAAATTATACATTGTTATCGGGCACATTGACATTAGTCACTTTTCCACTGCTCTTTCGATGTATCTTTCTATAAATACTCTTGTGCTATTTGTTCTGAGTTTTTTTCTATTAAATTATTCCCCACCCCAACAGAAAAATTGTCCAGTTGTCTAGTTAGGACTTCATAGAGACTCTGTAGTATTGTGGAGGCTGTAGTAAGAATGGTAAGTAAGTAAGTGATGTTTTGGCGTAATTTGGTGGCTTGTGTCGTTCAGTAATTTTGTTTTACTAAATTTAATTATAAGAGAGATAAAATACAATCTACCTCATCCCAAATCTTGGCCTTGTTCCACATTTTTTTCAAATATTGCTTTCATCTTTCATAACCTCACGATTTCATGTCGTTAGTAGCTGTTAATAAATGCTGCCTTTTTGCTATCTCCCCTAAACCTTGTTCCGGTATTCATTTACTCAAGCACGGTTTTGTGTTGTTTTCGTCTCTCTTGCCTCTAATCTGTCCTGTGGGCATCAAATTTTACAAGCCATCTTTTCTCATTTTGTATTCTACAAATTTCAACTCTCTTTGATGTTAAGACTCATCACGATGAAACATCGGATCCCGTATAATCACCGACGTTAAGCAACGTCGAGCCTGTTCAGTAACCAGATGGGTGACCACTTCTAAATAATAGGGGCTGTGTGTGTGGTGTAATGAATAATGTCAAAGAATTGTTAATCGGAAAGCCTAGTTCTAATTTCGCTTGGGTCATCCTGCCACTTCTCCTCCAGCTATGGTTTAATTAGTAAATCTTGTCTCACTAAACCATTATTATTGCAAAATATATAAATAAACTTTTACAATCTAAAAATAGATTCTGGATTTAAATAACCTGGGTTGATAAGCCGTAAAAAACAAATCAGCCAATCAATCAATCAATCTGGTGTTAAGTATAAGTGAACTTTTTGTTTCCATTTTCTCTAAAACTTAGTGGTACTAATTCTTCTACTGGCAAATCTTTCGCCAAGAAATCACGAAAACTCTCAGTGTAGAGGATATGGAACAAACTAATTCAATATATTTCTCTCATGCTTCCGTAGAGTGATTTTCCAAGCGTAGCTTAGATATGGCACAAGGCCAAAAGTAGGGGGTACCCAGTGAGGATCGAACTCACTACTCAATCGTAATTGTTCTAGCGAGGCAAGCTTGCTAATCATTACACCACCTCGAGGTGTCCATGCTTCCGTAGAGTGATTTTCCAAGCGTAGCTTAGATGTGGTACAAGGCCGAAAGTAGGGGGTACCCAGTGAGGGTCGAACTCACTACTCAATTGTAATTGTTCTAGCGAGACAAGCTTGCTAATCATTACACCACCTCGAGGTGCCCATGCCCACGTAGAGTGCGTCCATTATGCCTTGTCTCCGTATTAAGAAAAAGTGACGCGTCCTTTTCTATCACATTTGCTCTGGTTATGATTTGATCCAGTCCGTTCTATATTTTATCATATTTCTTCAGAGAGAGTCACACGTGACAGAGCCTGTCTAATACTTTCAGTCCTGTGAAACATATATTTATAGGGGGTCGGGGTTAATTAGAGTAGTTCAATTTACGGCAAAGTAAAATCTGTCCTCCTGTGTGGCAGCGAATTTTTGTACGTCACCTCAGATATGAAGAAGAGTCTCGAATCAACAGAACTGTGGTTCTACAGAAGGATGTTAAAGATACCATGGGCCGAACATATGAGCAACGACGAGTTTCGGCAAGAAGAGAAACAAAGAGAAAACTTATATTTAACATCAGGAAGAGGAAGTTAAATTATTTGGGACAGGTAATACAGAAGGATGGCTTGGAAAATCTGATAATCACAGAACAGTCAGAGAGAGAGAGGGGAAAGCAACGCCTGACATATATAATGGGCTTGAGAAAGTGGAGGGCAGAACAGGGTCTTGGAGAAATAGCAACAAGACAAAACATAATGAGAGCTACAAGAGACAGGAGGAGGTGGAGGGCCATCATCGCCTACGTCATGAAGGAACACGGCGCTTAAAAAAGGATTTCAATTTTGAGATGCACAATGTTATGAAGAAGCACAGTTCTACAACAAAGTAACTACAAATGAAGAAAATAATAATATTATCCGTTTCCTTATAAGGAAACATAAGGCATTGATTGAACGTGCAGCTTGTACTGCTAGCGTCTGAAATTTATAAAATCTTTCTTTTAAAGCTTATTTTCGGCCAAATAAGTTTTTCAAATCCAGCAGTTATTATAATTCATTTCAGAATTTATGGGGTTTTTCATCCTTAGCTTTTATTGGAAGTATTGTGAAGCATCTTGATTATGCCATTTTTTCTCTTCAAAATATATGCGATATCCATTTTAACTCTCGATGCTTTTGAAAGCCCTTAAGTGACGTGTTTTCTGTTATCTGATACAGTTCTTTGTTTGGGATTGTGTAGCTCCAGTCCAGAAGTTTTGAAGAAGCGAGGTTTTCACCAAGTCTTCAATCATTCAAAGCCATTTTATCAATTATCTTAGAAAGTGGTTGGATAAAGCAGAGAGTTTAGATTTTACTGATCGGTTTTGGCGCATGGCATGATATCCACACTTCAAGTGTATTTGAAATATATAGAGTTTATATTGATCTTTCATCATTCATAATTTGTCAAGACGTGGGCCATAATTGGCTTTTCTTAAAATCCTCTTTCTTTTTGTAAGTAACATTTTCCCTTTTAAATCGCTTTGGTTTTACTATAGGTAACTTACTCAATGTTTACGCCAAATCTCCTTATAGTGGTGCGCAGGATATATGGAAGAAAACTTTCATGATTGGAAGTCATTTTTTTTTTAAAGGTCAGTCCGAGAAAATCTTAGCTCCCTCTAAATATAACCTAAACACAAAATTTAATAAAGGCTACAGATCACAGGAAGTTGTGGAGAGAAATGAATGTCCCAAATCTGCGGTAATACGACATGTAGAAGAAGAAAACTAAGAATATGTATCAATCAGAAAGTTAAGAGTAGGTAGACGAAACAATTCCGACTTAACTGTGCTTCAGTACAGACGAATTGATAGAAAGTGGGCGCCACATATGTTTACGGTTAAAGAACTTGGATATGGGTAATTAATTATCACGTTCTTAGAGGTGCGAAATTAGATTGTAGTATCTGATTAAATTCACATCGCAAAACTATACAAAAATGAATCAAGAAATAATGTCATGAAGTCAGAAGAACTAGAATTAATATTGGTATTTTTATTACAAAAAGGAGAGGCGAAATTACTGTAAGAGGACAAACCAATCAGATGCAGTGTTTTTTCCACTTCACAGGGCGATATTACCCAATCAATTTATCTCAGTTAATCGGCTAATTAGAACTCAGTGTACCATGTTAAACAGTGTAATAATGTGCGCTCGTCTGAAAAACGTTATAGAAACAAGACCAACTTTGAAATATGCAAATAAAGAAAAAAAAACATAAGATGCAGAATTTCTCTATTGAATTTCTGAGCTAAGCATTTAACTTTACTTAATTTATTTACATGCAGACAATTGCCTTCATCTCTTTTGTTGTTGTCATAACGTTTCAATCGTTGTGTTCTCCGGCCTTCATCAGATGTATGATTGACCGCACTCATCGAGTAACCTACAGGTCATTTCGAAATGAATAACTTATTAAATATACGAGGGTAGATTTTTTCTGATCTTCTCTCGGGATATATCTTATTCTTATTTTGTACTGCTCCGTTAATGCTTGTCCCGTTTCCACTGAGATAAAGTGCACTTCCCGGTCCAGGGATTGAACTCACGGTAATTTTATGCCCAAGCTCATAGAACACGTCGGCTATTCTAAATAAAACTACATTCTTGCGTTATTATTCTATACTATTTACACTTTAGTCAATTGGTCCGTCTTGACAACATTTTTACCGGGTACGCTTAGGAAAGCAATGGAAATAGAAAATATGTTGTTTTTAATAATAATGTTCAAAAAGTGCAATGCTCAAGAGGCACTACTGGTATTCCTGAATTACTGAATTATTACAGAATGTAAGAGAATGGCAAGATTATCAGGATAAGGAGGATAGATACTGACAGACACTTGGCTTGAAGTTGTTAAGAATGTAGACTTCAAAGAAAGCATCCATGCAGAAATTTGTTCGCACAGTAGCAGAGCTGGGCAAGAATTTGTGAGTAGAGCTTGCTTCTTCTGAATGTAATAAAGCCTAAATGCGTCTGGTTCGACGCCATGGATGTAGCATGGTGAAACTCAGGTTTTATTTCTGTAATGTTGGAATTAAAGTCGGAAGCGCATCTAAACATTTGCCATGGATATATCGATAGTATACTGAGAAGCTTGCGACGTTGCTTCTGTGGGAAAGAAACAGAAAATTTAAAATTATTTTTCACAGAAACAATATCTTCCTTTTTTCTTTAAATGAAATGATATGTATTTCCTAAACAACAATGAGAAGGTGATTAATAATGTTTTTGCATGCATTTGTGTATAATGCACTGTTTGCCAAAAATAAATGATTTTTAATCTCTTTAATCTTTTTATAGTGACACCACCCCACTTTTGTACGTAAAAACTGATCATAAAACCTCGAATATACTCGAGTACATGCGGCAATTTACTTCAATTTCTGTTATAAAAATACTTAGCCTGACTGCTTGGTTATAGTTGAGTCGTGGAATCCATCCAATAAAGAGAATTATCTGATGAGTTATTTAGATTCTGGAAATTTTGGTTTCTGACTGTGAAATTGTGAAAATTGGTTTTAATCTGCCTTATCACCAATGAGAATATAAAATACAGTAGGTTTAATTAAAACAAAAAAATCTACAATCACTTGGTCATTGCTGGGTCCGTTAGGATGTGACGACTGATACTTCAATTTTAAGGGGGGAAAATAGAAATACAAAGCAAGTTCAGTTGACCATTGATGACAATTCCAGAAACTATAAACATTTTTTTTGCTATCCTCTGCCAGCCGCAATGATAGAGAAAGCATTACCTCGAACCATTGTCAGTGAGACACGCTGCAAGAGCCACTCCGTTTCACAAGGCTCGTCCCTTAATCGAGACGCAATCGCGCCAATCCTCCGAAGGAACGCCATCGAACGAGGTTCAATAACCCCCTGAAGTCTCCACTCCCACCGGAGTAAAAAAAAATCTATCAGCAAGTGAAGAATATTTAACTATTTTTTTCATCTCTGCGCCCCGGGCAACGGGCCCCGGCACAGCCGCAGACCTGATTAAATACCGACCGAAAATGTATCAGCACATGTTGCATCCCAAATCAACGACTTACTCATTTTAAAAGCGAAAATGGTAATGCCATCCGGCCGCTTTCGATCACCACGGTCGAGGCCTACGGGTTCGATTTGGGAAGGGAAATACTGTCTCCAAATAATGAATCTATGTGGACCAGGCACGCTCCTCTTAATTTTTCCCGATCGAAAAGGAGGCGAGGTGCACCACATGGCAGCCAGGAAACTTTTTTTTTTTTTTGTTAGTCTCTTATATGACCTGAAATATGATCTAAAATCCCTGTCAGATAAGCCAGACTGACTTTAAATGTGATTTACAGAATTCTCTCTAGATCTTTTATGAAAGACAACTGCTCCCGACCCAGTTGTGTTTTTGTTCTGATAACGGTTAGCGTATATGTCATCAAACAACTCCAAGACATTGCTTACTTCTCTAATAGGTGACAGTGTACCTGCTTCGTCGACCTCACAGCAGCATATGGGCATTAGAAACCGCATTTCAAACTTTGGATCCACTAAATGCATCGAAGATAATAAAGGAACAGTTTTGATCTACAGAATCATACATGCCTGGTGAGGACCCCAATGCAGGTACATTTCAGACCTCATCTGAAATAGAAGCAGGAGGAAATGAGTGCTCCAGTCTAAGTAATTTGCAAACACAGATGTTATGAGATCGGCACTTATCATTTAATCATTCCATACCGCATCCCAAACGAGACTATCAAGAGAAGACAACTGTTCTGCTTTCCCTTGCGAGGTTAATGTAGTGATGAGGCGATGGCTATAGTGTTTATATAAGTCGTCTTGGTTGGAATAGGAATGATTTTAAACAGAAAATCAGTATCCTCTTTTAAGTGGACCAACAAAGGGGATTCAAAAGAGAAACTATGATCTGGAAAGAGAAATAAAACTAGTAAACACACATATCTTGAATCCATCATGCATTTCTGGATGTGGAATTAGTAAATAATAAATACTTCAGATAACTTGGCGTATGGATCAGTTACAATACATTAATACAGGAGAAAAAAGAAATTAACCAGAGAATAGGCTGTGACAGAGGGAGATTCGATCAACACCGCAAATTGATACGAACCCAAAACATTAACCGGAAAACTCAGGTCAAGTTTCTTAAATAGCTCTGTCAGATTGAGACTTTAATAATACGTCATGCATGTCGCCAAATCCGTTTAGTAATATCTAAAATGTCAGCTCTAAACAATCGCTTCCTAAGATCAATGGTGAAAAATAGCATTCAGATAGTAAAGCTTGATTGGTCATGGCAAAAGCCATCCTTCCTTGAACAATGCCCACTGACACTACAATATAAGAGAAACTACATCACTTGAGGACTAGCAATAGCAACATCTATTAAAATAAATAGCACATGTAATTCGAAGAAAAAAATTCGAAAAGATGATATATGTTATTAACATTCCACACCAGTTCAAATAGAAGTTTGGCAAGAAAAGCACTATCAGTACTAGAAAGAGCAATAAGAGCTAGTGGACTTGAGAAACCTATTTTCTTAAATAGTCTTTTAAAGACAAGAATTTATAAATTTCTAACAAAAGCAGTACTGGCTAAATATTTCCTTGTAAAGAAAGCGCAATATATTGGCATTACCATTATCCATATTTCCTTCATAAATTTGTTCACTATAGATGGCTAAATTAAAAAGATTGACAACAGAATTTCAAACTCTCAGATTGACATTCTTAACCCGTGTATATTTGTAAAAATTGTCTGAAAACTTTTTTTTCATCTCTCTATATTTCTTAGAGGATGTATTGTAACTATTTATTCTAGTTACACTGTTCGGACTGTTGTCCTCATTTTTATTTTTATATTCACGGCGCTTCTTCAGATGATATACGTCGGAAATTCGAACCGAACTCATTATTTAGACAACTGGGGTAAATTTTTCTAGTCTCACATGCCATTTCTTTTCTGGATATCTCAGTTTCAGCTACTTCCTTTTAATAACTAAATACCCAGCACTTTGGGTTAAGTCACTGGATCACTATTATCCAGTATGCCATCAGACTTTGGGATATCAGTGAATTCATTTTCGTCAGTCATGAAACGTAATGTCTAAGTAATCATTTTTTATCAGAGCTGATATAATTTTTTATTATTGTTGTTTTTTTCTAATATTTTTTGCTCGCTATTTGAAAAGATTATCAAAACAGAAATATATTTCTAAAATGAGTTACAAACTAAAATTAAAAACAATATTGACAAAATATTCTTCCAGTCTAAGTTAACTATACAAGTATTATTTATTTAAGAAACACACTGAAGAATTTGTTAGTTTGTCATTTCTGTGGCAAATTTCTCATTTTTTCTTCTCTTTCTGGCAAGAGTAGACGAGAAAGCATTTTTCCCGTTAAAATGTTCTTCCTTTCTTCACGTTCAACGCGAATATGTGTCAGACTCGAGAAAATTAACTTAATACACGATGTTCCTATGAACATATATCTACAAGGTAGGAAAAATATCCCCCGTTTCAAATATATGACGCTTCGTAATTCGAAGAACTATTACAAATGTTTTCTTCTAATATTAGAAACAGATCAGAGAGGGTTCATTTTTATGATTAGAATCTATATTTTATCTGGACTTCTGTTGCAGAAAAGATTGAAGTATTCTTGGGTCATATATTCAACGATCTCTACCTGAGGGCCTTTACGGGGACCTCAGTGAATTATTTGTCCAATCTGTATTAACCGTTGAAAATAGAATTAGGGAAGCCGAAGAATAGCGAAAACGAATCATCGCGATCAAAACAGCATAGCTGAAATAATATTTGGCATATTGAAAACGCATAAGCTCAACAATTCCGAGAAGAAAATAGATAGTTAAAAAAAGAATAATATATGAAATACAAGAATCATTTTAACCCATACTCTGCCATTTTTTTTTTTTTTGGAAAACGTTTCATTTTCAGACGATTTTTTAAAAATATAACTAAGAAACTGTTGCCCATTGAAGTACTCGAGCAATGGCTAACACCTTTATCTGACATATAAGCTGATAATTTGATTCGTTTCAAGCCCAGAATGGCATAAAAAGAATCAAGATCGACGTATAAACACATCTGTAGCTGGATTGTGGACGTGTTTATTCGCCCTTGTCTGAAAAAAACATACACATATGTATATACGTCTACACCGGGGAAAGCATTAACACAGAACATAAAAATGAAGATAGTAGTCCTTAGACTATATGGAATACTAATAAAGTTTTATTACAGAATTTCGGAAACGAGAATATATTTACTTTTAGAATATTACTTAAATTAATGTTTAAAGATATGAAATTATCTCAAGAATAGATAAAAATTTGAAAATGTTTGAGATATAAAAAAAAAATTCATAATTACTATTTATTGTATTCGACGTTTGTCTGTGTGGGGTCTCAAAAGCAGTTATTCCCGTTAAATATATATATATATTATTTATTCTTATTATAATTTATATGTAATCGTGAGATTATATTATTTACTAAAAATATTAATTTGATGGATGCGCAGATCTAAAATGAAACACTAATTCAAAAGCTTAGACAAATATCATATCTAGAAAAGTGGCACAAATAGCAACTGATATATTATAAATAAGAAGAACATTGTGTATTTTCTTCTTGGGACATTTTTAAATTACTCCTCTCTCTTTTAATCTTTATATATATATATATATATATATATATATATATATATATATATAAAGAACAATAAGATATATAATAATGTGTTCTTATTGATATTTTTTTATTTTTACAAAACAGTGCTCAATGTAAATTTACAGAGCATAATAATTATGAATTAAATGATTTAAAATATTGTTTCTTCGCTGCACAATAATAACTATGTTTCAAAAAATGAAGATAAAAACTTCAAATTTAAATATATAATGAAATTAAAACATTGATTATGATTCTGTTGAAACATTGATTAAAGCGAATTTTGGAATAACTTATTTTAAAATTTACTGAATTTTAAACGCACATATAAATTCATATTTTCCTGTTTCCAAGGATACAGAGGAATCAAACCATTTAGACAGGGGCGGTAGCGTGTTTATTTTTATTAACTATTGGTGTATCAATAAGTTACGTTCGAAAAAGAGGTTAAGTTTAGGGAGGGCAGAGTTGTATTTTTCAACGAATTCTGACATGTCGTCTGTTATTTTTTTTATTATTATTAGCGACAATAATTTTTTCCGCATCTTTTTCGTACTTGTATATTTAAAGATTAATTCTAAAAGGGTGTTTGGGTTAGAATACCTTATATTTAACTACAATTTTAAAACATTTTTACTCTTACTTACTAATAGACTATATAACTTTTTTTTAAATCGAGTAAATGTAATAGAGTTACTTAAATTATTTAAAATAATTTTTTCTTATCAAATATAAGTATGGATATTACCAGTTCCTATTTTTAATTTTATTTTTAAATATTATTTAACGAACATTTTTGACAATGACGGTAAAGAATAGCTATTTCATTTCTTTGATTAAGTAAATTTTTATTTTTTATAAACTTATTAATATATAGTTTCTCATGTATACACAAAGGACATGGGTCATTTAATGACCAACATATTCTGGCTTTTCTTATTAATTTCCATTTTATTGTAGGTGTTTAATTTTTTTCTTTTAAGTGCCAGAAATATTTCGAAAGGGATGTCTGATTTCTGTATTTATTTATCCTAAATGAAGTTTGATGTTGATTGAACCTCTTTTTGATCTCATGGCTTTTGTAACCTATATATATTTTTATGTTTTCGGGGTTCTCAATGGATGAGATATTGCATTGGTATACTAATGATTACGTGAGACATTTATTTTGTAGAGGACAGTTATGAGGATTTCTACAGTTACATAATTTTTGTTTATCTTCCTCTCTATTTATTTTTTATTTTTATATTGTCTAAATTTCAAAAGAACTAAAGCCGCAGCGATGAAAAGAATGTCCCGTGGAAATGAAAACCCGGATCAAACGGCATCCTGGAGAATATGAAAAGACTTAGGGACTCTCAAACTTATAAACAATCTGAGGCCGTTGTCAAGAGTCCTCTGCAGGAGTTAGCTTAAATGCCGCCAGGTCGGGCAGCTTTTAAGCTAATTAATATAAATATTTTCATGGCAGCTGTTCTGGCGATCTTTTATCTCCTGTTGCCTCTGCTAGATGAACTTAAGCGTGGTACTAGATTGGCATCTAGGTCCCGCCCTTTTCCTGTTTAAGGAGTTGAATGATACAGCCGTATCTACGCAAATAGTTTTTTTTTTCTTGCACTCCACACCTTTGGAAATAACTAGCGTTTACTTCGTTCCCTGATAACTACAATCTTCAAAGACTTCAACCGCCATCTTCTGGCTTCTTGAACGCTGTTCATATTTTGTCCTTTGCTCAATCCTCCCTATTCTCATTCTGCTGTATCCCTGTACCCTCCTGTATACGAATGGCATTCCTACCTTGATTTTATACAAATGAAGACACATCAAAAAATAATTAATCTATATATCCATAGTGTCTGTTTAAACTAACGCCTTTTGTTATCATTTTACATTAAGCTCGTACTTTCTTAAATTTTGATGTATATTTTCAATAATTTTCAGTAATACTAAACTACAATTCCAAAGTATGAAATTGATACTTATTGTGTGAAATTACACAATTATGACACGAGGCCGAAATGGGGAATGGCTTTAAGGTCGGTCTTCACTATCTTATACCTAGGTAATCCGATTCACGACCCATTCACAATTTCCGCATTCACCACAAAAACTCGTCTGTCACCAATCAATCCTCGATACACCATAACACTGCATCCTCGTAAAGAGGACCTACAAAACGTGCCCCATGCCATAAAAATCTAATGATTATAAAATTTATACTTAAAAATTTATGGATGAATAAAATATGAAGGGAGGGAATGATACCAAAGTATGAAATCTTTATTTTCCAAAATTATATTTTATAAATCTAATTAAAATATATCAGTAAAAAGAGCACGTTAATTTAAATTGATCCCATGTTTATATGGGTTAAATACAATAAGTTTAAATAACAACGAGAGCACTTCTAAGAAGACATTTAAAAGATACCAAAATAACCTGACAATGACTTCTGGTATAGTCTACTTGCTGTAAACTCTTTTTTCCCCCCAGTTTTTCTAAAGGCTACCGAAACTTAGAACGAACTACATTTCGCAGAGCAGACCATTATTTATCAAGTCGATTGCATGTTTTTTTCATCATTTTTGATTCTTGGAAAGGAAGTAGATCGATACATTCTGTGTCTGTTAAAATTCCCGATTGTTACAAAAATGTTAAAATATATTGTTGGTATTAGATCAATCAATTCCTTGTCGAAATTCATCTACCAGTTAACTTTCCTTTTGAACGTCAACGCCTTTATGCCTCTGTAGTTCATCGGGTACGCTTTTTACAGTGCCGTTGAAGTTACAGCGGTACTGTTAAAATTGTTGACTGATGTGTTTGATATTAAGGAAAAACGAGGTGAAGATTAACATAATAAGGATAACAGAAATTATTTGACGCTTGCGTGAACAGGTTAAGATCACATCCGCACAAGAGATTATTGCACAAAATAGTCGTTTTGTGAAAGGAATTTAGTGGAAATATCTCTTACATTTTGATTACAGAAGAAACGAGTTTGATCCGTTCCGTGAATGTAACATTGTGTGATCTCGGTGAAAAGGTCTGAACTGGTAGATCAAAAGAACGAAGCCCATCGGGACATTTGCCATGGGAATGTCTAGAATTTATTAATAAACTTACTACGTTGCCGCTAGGAGAAATAGAGACACCGAAGTGGAAATTATCTCGCCCCTCAAACGATTGCATAAACGATTTTGGACGCCGTGAAGACAGAAACGTAAGGATTGACGAACTACAGCCGATGTGTCAGAGCAAAACGCTATTTATTATCTAATAAGAGTGACTGAACTAGTTATGTGTCTTTCTGAAACGGGAGATTGAACCACCCATTTTCCGGCATGTTTAGTAATGAATTGCATGGATTTACGTAATAATGGCATAGGTATCCAACGTTGAAATGGTAAAGGTAATAGTGGTTTTCCAAGCGTATCTTAGATGTGGCACAAGGCCGAAAGAATAGGTCACCCAATGAGGATCGAACTCACTACTATCGATAAAGATAATAATCACACGGTCAAACGACAAAGGTAATAATGCCACGGTAATATGACAAAGATAATAATGCCACGTTAAAATAGTACCGCTAAAAATGGCACAATTTTAAAAAGTAGGTAAAAACTAAGTTTATCGAAATATAAGCTATTTGTAAAATGTTGGTTTTGGATGAAATGTAATATTTTTATAAGTATATCACCTTTCATTTATTTTATATGTTAACAAAAACAGTTGTTTTTAACTCGATTTGTTAATAAAAATTTATACGGTTAAAATTTATGATAAACTGTCTTTAACTTAAAATAGCTTACAATTAAACAGTTACTGGTGCTTAATTTAATAGTCTGTTTTTCACTTGTGTCATTTCCCTATATTTCACTTGTGACATTATTACCGTTCATATAATTGTATACATGAATTTCGTTTGACATCAGAAGTGAAATAGAGATCCAATAGTCGTTCAAATCTAATGAAATTTCAATTTACTATCAACTCATTCCAATATAAAAATATAAAATTCCAATTAAAAAAAAAAAAAAAAAACTGAAGAAAAGTACATGGCTTAATCTCTTCCATTTTTCAAGAGGATTAGAAAAAAGTAGAATCTGGAATGTTTTAAAGCTCCACATAAAATAAGTGTCGTTAGCCGAACTGCTTTGATGTCGAGTCAGGATGCAAATCGAGGTGACTTTAATTAAAATTACTTTTGTTTGTGTTTTAGAGATTAGGTTTCTAGTCGTTCAAGTTCAAAACCTGCATCAATTTTTCTTCGAATTTAATTAACATTATTGCCACTCGGGTTTCTCCGAAAAGAAATATATTAAGTGAAATCCGTTGGCGGAGTGGGTGGGGGTGCTAATTATTCTATGTGTTGCACGAGCAATCATTACCCTCTACAACCTCATATCCTTTGCAGAATTTATCAAAACTTGTGTTTTCCCTATCACCCACTGACCTTGTTCTGCCATCCATTTACAAAAGCAATTTAGGTAGATTACTCGTCGTATCTCTCTGATAGACTAATCTTCGTTATGTCCTGTGATTGTAAAATTTTCCAATCCCTCTTTCCTCATTTTGTGTCCAAGACATATCAACTGCTTCTTTCTCATTCTGAGTTTTAGGTTAAGATACATTCTCATATAGTATTATCTTTACAATAAAATTTAGAAAAAAAATATGTGCCAATTAATCTCGATATAAGCTATTAATTTATGATGCTTATAGAAGAGGAAATGTAAAAAGGGTGGGAGATTTTCATACGCTGTCCTCCTAATGTGATTGGGAGGTTCTTGTGTTGAAAATTAATATCTAATTTCCTGACATTTTGCTGCCATTATCAGATGTAGAAACCAGGCTCTAATCAAAGTAAATTTCTCAAAGATTGTAGAATTTAGTAGATATGCATAATTACTCTCATTAAACAATCTGTGAGGGGGAAATGGCTCTTTAATGGGTGAGAAAACTCAAAGCAGTTGGGGGCACTTTTATCAATATTCCATCAGGCGGATGCTGACTAGGAGATGTAATTTGCGATTTTTTTAAATAAACATGGCGGTATGGATATGTTTTAGTTCGATACAAGGAAGAAGATTGGCCAGCGAGTATCCAACCCTATCAGCACTATCTAAAAAAATTTCCTGACTGCAATTTCAAATGTAGGAAGACTGATATTACATAAAGGTTACTGGAATGTTATGTAACTAGTCCTCCAGCTAATACTTGACGATCTTCTCACTGTTGAAAAAGAGATTTGAGGCAACAGAAATGTAGTTATAAAGAAAGATGTCGGGAATACCATGGACTGAACATGTAAGTAACAAAGAAGGTTTCAGGAAAATGGAAACAAAACATTACTTATACAAAGAATCAGGAAAAGACAACAGAAATTTCCTAAAGATCTAATGAAGAAAAGAAGCTTAGAAAACTTAACACGCACATATTGAAGACAAGATGGAAAAGGAAAAGCAGTGATTCAACTACTTAATGAGTTTGTATCAGGTCATCCCATAAGTTCTGTCCGAATTTTAAATTTTGTTAAAATGAACGAAACTTAAAGAATATTTTATAGTGTCTAATGGAGCTGAACGTTATTTTTATGTTTAGATTCATTTAAACTGATCAAATTTTATTTCAGAGAACAATAAAATTAAATTTTGCTTGATTAAAACCCTGCTAACATGGAAGTACCCAAGAATCATTTGAGGCACATAATGCTTTATGAGTTCAAGAAAGGAAACTCAGCAGAAGAAGCGGATAGAAACATTCACTCAGTTTATGGAGAGGAATGTGTGAATGAAAGAACTTGCAGAAGATGGTTTGCAAAATTCAGAGGTGGAGATTTCACCATTGAAGATGAAGATCGAACCGGACGTCCAGTTGAGTTTGATGAAAAGCTTCTTGAAGCAGCCCTTGAAAAAACTCCTGCTTTATCAGTTGAGGAATTGGCAGTGGTTCTCAGTTTAAACAATACAGCTGTTCATCGTCATCTTCAACAACTTGGAAAAGTTCCTAAACTTGGTAAATAGGTGCCTCATGAATTGTCTGAAAACAGTTGATATCTGCTCTTCTCTCCCTTCTCGCCAACTTATTTCACCTTTTTTGGATAAACTTGTGACTGGCGACGAAAAATGGACCTTTTATCGAAATGTTAAGCGTCGGAGACAGTGGTTTGGTAAACAGTAAGGACCCCAGCCAAAGCTGAGAAGGGAACGTCATGGGCAAAAAGCTCTTCTTTCCATCTGGTGGGATCACCAAGGAATAATCCACTTTGAATTCGTACCACCTAATGCAACAATTAATGCTGAAATATACTGTCAGCAATGAGAACGGTTGAACAAAGCTTTGAGAAAAAAAGATCTGCTCTAGTGAATCGAAAAGAGGTGATGTTTCATCAGGATAATGCGCGACTCCACACAGCAAGAATCACGTTACAAAAGATCGAAGAACTTGGTTGAGAGAAAATTCCTCATCCACCTTCTTCTCCCGATCTTTCTCCTTCAGACTACTATTTGTTTCGTAGCTTTGAAAGAAGCAGCTTTTGTAACACAGGAAGAGGTTAAAACTGACATTTATGAGTTCTTCGAATCAAAGCCAAAAGAATTTTACAGTAATGGAATTAGTAAGCTTGTTAATAGATGGAAGGAAGTCATAGATAATCAGGGAAAATACATTGTTGATTGAATCTGTAATTAAATGTAACATTTGGTCACTTGTTTTCTTTATTCAAAATTCGGACAGAACTTATGGGATGACCTGATATATAGCATGTAAATTAAATGTAACATTTGGGCACTTGTTTTCTTTATTCAAAATTCGGACAGAACTTATGGGATGACCTGATATATAGCATGTAAATTAAATGTAACATTTGGTCACTTGTTTTCTTTATTCAAAATTCGGACAGAACTTATGGGATGACCTGATATATAGCATGTAAATTAAATGTAACATTTGGTCATTTGTTTTCTTT